>JABFQB010000066.1:0-13944 GCA_022817105.1 Pseudanteris insignis
ATACTATAAGTGGTAGTTTATTAGTTTCTTACAAGTTGTGCTTTCAAATGATATCAGTTTGCCTGCAGTTAGATTGTCCTTACAAGTTCATCATAATCGTTACATCCGTCAATAACGTATGGATAACTCAAAGTAAGTTATGGTGAGTTTAATAGATCATATGCTGTTGATTATATATTAACACCATCGAATAGCTGCATCGCTTTTTGGGTTTCGAAGCACTTATATTAGCATATATCATTGTATTTGCGTGATGTCAGATTACCCTATACCAAACACTGTTGGTAAAGTGTTGAAAAATCTCCGTTGGAATAGACTTTTAGTATATCGTTAATATAATCTTGTCCAAAATGTAATCCTAAATTATTAATATCAATTTAATTTAGTATTTCTACATTGGAAATTACCTAATATTTATGTTTACAGTTTAGATAAGCACCTCGTAACTTTGCATCATTATACGGCTAAGCAACACCACTGTGACAGTTGCCCACGAGGCTATTCCTCAAGTTCATTGCTGGTGAGTCACCGTTCGATGGTTCACGGTAAAGTGAGGAAATACCCATGTGAAAACTGTCCGAAAGTGAGTAACTTCACTTATAAAACATACATTGACAAACAAAATTTATCGATAGCGTAAAAATGTACAGCGCGGGAGAATCAAATAAGAAATTCGAATCGATAATGATCATCGACAAACAAGTATTATATTAAAATTATCATGTTTTTATAGATATAGATATATATACATAAATATTAATATTCACTATTATTTGTTTCTCCCGGACTTTGTGTTTTTTACGCATGTAAACAGCTAGCTATTTATGCAATCTAAAGTCTGATTGTTTGCAGGTATTCACTTATCCTCCGAACCTAACTAGACACATTCGTACTAATCACGTTGGTGCTAGAAGTCACGTGTGTACTGAGTGCGGGAAAACATTTGCTACGAATTCTGGATTGAAGCAACACACTCACATCCACAAAAGTTACAAACCTTTCCACTGTCCAGTTTGTTTTAAGTCATACACACAGTTTTCAAACTTGTGTCGACATAGACGTATGCATGCTACTTGTCAAACACAATTCAAGTGCGAAAATTGTTCGGAAGAATTTCGCTCATCGCCTTTTCTAACGAAACATAAACGATACTGCAAGACTAAATTGTCTTCTCAAGTAACAATGCCTCAATTGCCTACAAATACAAATAGTCCATACATGGTTTATCCTGGATCACCAATCGCACTACCTGGAGGCTTATCCTTTTACTCGCCAGGTTTAATTGCACCGTACCATACAAACTTATTCCCAAATGCAAGTAACTTTTTTAATTCTTCGCATCTTTTTTCGCCTAAAGCAGAAGAATCATTGAATAATTTATATGAAACTGCTAAGATCGATCGTGTAACACCACCTACTGTTCCCATAGACGAAAACAAAATATCACCAACTGCTGTTGAACAAGCTACTTCAAATATCAGAGCTTCGCCAACCCGCCGATCGGATCAAAATACACCGAATAGCCATGATGAAATTACAGATAAATTAGAATTAAAAAAAAAGGAGTAAAATCAAAAGATGATAAATATTTTTTCGCAACGAAATTTCGCAAACGTGACGAAGGTCGCGTAATTAATTGGATCACACGTGTTATTACGTGAACTTTTACGTGATCGTATAATACTTTTTGCGCAATTGTGTGTGTCGGGTCTCCGAACGTGTCATTAAATCGGCCTTTTTCCGCTCAAAACTGAACGCAACGCGAGCCGGTTTGTCGCCAGCTCGAATTGGCCGTTTGTTATGCTCCGCGGCCGCGCAAGAAACAGAATAATCTAGTTACTGGCCTTGACAGCCATTAAAACGGGTGATGGTAAATGATCCAGTGAACAGGTACTCGCATGCCTCTCGATCGATCTACCGGTCCCCGGGATCGTTTTATTAATGTTACACATCAAGCGCTCGTTCAATTTCTCTTGTTTATATTTTCCACGCTGCAGCCTATTATAATGTCCTATAAATGCGCCGACTCTAGTCTCTCGCACGTATATCGCTACATTAATTTCAAACCTCTACATCAGATGAAGAATAAATTAGCTATTCGCTTGGAATCGATCGCGCGTCTTCTGGAGACATTATTTTCTAAACTCGTTTTATTTTTTTTTTTTATTTTTTTGTTCGAATAGCTGGTCCAAAGAGGTACCCGTGCGGGAAAAAAAGCTTAGTAATAAAATTCTTTTATTATGTCATGAGGCTAATTATATCGACACACGGACTAACTCGAATTTTTAATGATATTCAGTTTAAGATAACGCGAATTTAACTTTCGTTATCATGGTGGTTTTTATCTTAAAGCTTGTGCATGGATTGGCTTTCAAATGATAATCCGTTTCTCCCCATGCTGAAAAGTCAGGAAACGTTATTGTCCGGGTGATTTAATTCAAACTCGAATTAATATTGACAGTTGGTACAGAAGATTTCTACTATATTCTCACAGTAATGCTATCTTATTGAGTATTACTCATTACCGGTAAGTCGTAATTAATATTTTATTTTGTGAGTTGATAATAGTAATTTATATTATATATAATTTTTAGATTGTATCTGAATAGAGAATTAGTGAAGCTTGTTGAACTGAATTTTTCTTACATTGTCTCTAGCTTAAACCATTTCCTACTTATCTGAAGATTGTGATTTCTGTCAAGGTGGATCTGTTAAAAGTTCAATAAAATACATTTCAAAAATCACATAAAATTATTTTTCCTAAATTATTGAATATTATTATCAATTTCGTATATAATTCGTAGTTATAATATAGCATGTTTAGAATAAAATGTAATTTAGTTACAATTTAGTCTAGTAGTATTTGTATAATCAAAAAGTCATTCGATTGTTCATAGTCATTGTAAAAAAAATTCATGTTCAAAATCTTATCGTCATTATTCTCATAAAAATGTCCACAAGCCAGTATAATGGTGCTTTAATGACCGGTTGGAGAAACCAAGCTACTGCTGAGAATAAGTGACCTACATTTCTTTTTATTTAGTAATTTATTTAAAATTAAAAATTTATAAACGATTAAATCTTTGATGTAAATACTTATATTATTTATATTAATAAATAATTATATTATTGTTATATTTTAAAAATATCATATTATCAGTAATAAAGGATTTTTTTCAAAATTGTAACTATTTTCAATTAACAATTTAAAAAAATTTAACTTACATTAAGTAAAATTTTATTTTAATTTATTATACTCTTTTTTTTTTAAATCAAGTTTTAATAATGGACATATATTTGAATTCACTTTAATGCAAATTGAAATTAAATACGAGAAAATTGAATTGTATAAGAATAAGTTTCAGCTTATAAATCGTAACAGATGAAAGTTATATTCGATACCTCAGTAATAAAAATTATAAAAAATAGTATGAAAAAATTTTGAATTTTTTAACAAAATTTATATTCATGTTCATAATTAATATTCATATATTTTTTTCATTAAGTAAATTAATTTAAATACAAGATAAATAAATTATCAGTATTTTAACTAAAAATGTTTATACTAAAACTAAGTTAGTTTTTACAAATATCTGCTTATAATTTATTTGCAAGGTACTAATTATACTTTTTTAAGTATAAAAATAATTTTATTGAATCAATTGGAATTAATTATGTAGCATTACTTAACAATCATTATATCAACACAATAAATCTTACATTTAAAGTTTTGTAATATTAATTAAATTCATTTTTACACAGAAATAAATCGCAAAAAATAAAAATTCAGACATTAATAACAAGATTTTATGAAAGAAACTTATCATTACAATCTGTAAAAGGTATAAAAAATGTGACACGAGACACAATTTTCTCTTATTACAATAAATTACAACACTTTTTTCACACACAAGCAATTCTTAAAAAAAAATTGTGCCTCTTTAAAGTTTAAGTTTGATATTTTTTTCAAGAATTGCTCTTGTCATTGCAAATAAAAACGCAAAAACAGAACCCTGACAGTAAAAATTAATTAAGTATTTATAATAAATTCTTTATATGGATGTTATAGATAATGTTTTGGTGAAAATAAGAGTTACTTAATCTGATACTTTACACATACAATTGTAAATCTAAATTATCATGCGCAAGATTTTTTTTCAAATATATATCATTCTATAGTCTGTTAATTGAAAAAAATTAATTAACTTCACATGAAATTTGACAATTGTACATTTAATATTTAATTAAATACTGGGAAAAAGGTTTTACTTCATCAATTGTAATATTGATTATAAATTTATGTTTGCTAAAAATATAAGTAAACTGCATACTATATTCTTATCAGAGCAATTTTTTCAATTTCATGATTTAGACTTAATACGAAAATTCTTTCTGTAAATTTGAAATTCGTAGTATACTACTCAATGTAAAGCGTAAAAAACATTGAAGATTATCATCTTGCAGATAGAACCTGCAATTTTAAAGTTAAATCCTTTTTTTTGTCGAAAATAGAATCGTTTACGCACATTTTACAAATTTAATCGTAGATCGATGTAAAGCTAATTTTAGTTTTTAATGCATTGGAGTTTAACTATCACGATCGAGTGAATCCAGTGTGTCGTTGCTGGACGAATGAGTTAGATCGCTTAATTCATCAAGATGTTTTTGCCTTTTTCGCACATTCCAGTGTAAGCACTCGGCCAAAGAATCAAACCAGTCTGTGATTTGGTCAGTCGCGCAGATACTTGGTACTGGATAAATAGACGTTGTGACGCGTAGACTGAAAGTTTGAATAAATTTTATAAATATGACGAATGAGCCAATGCTCTTAACATATACAATAAAAAATAATTTAATAACAACACATCAATAAGTTAATCACTTTCTTTTAAGCTATAAATTAATCAAATATACAATAATTTTGAATATTTTAGAACAACAAGATTCTACTTAAAATGTCAAAAAAATTATGCAATGATAAAAATTAATTAATTTATAATATATTGAACCAGCAAACATGCATGGCAAGTCGTTTGAACAACCATCACCAATTCAGCAACAGCGTACGTCTCAAAGTCCGCAATTATGATTAGCGATATGGCTTAAAAATCCATGAGATCACATGATAATAATTAATTATGTATATTTTTACTAAACAAATGGGTGTAAATTACTTCAAGAAAACATATAATTATAGTTCTATATTTAATAGAATTAATTCATATATTTTTTCAAAAATAAAAAAAAAAACAAATAACAATTTTAATTTAAATGATCAATATACTTTAAAATAAATTCCATTGAATAAATATGTTAAATAACAGGTTTGTGAAATGTACACTTGATGATAAAACATTAATTCAAAAAAATAACGGATAGCACATAAAAAGGGTCAAACTGTAATCGTATGACAAACCTATCCCCGACGCGAAGTTCTTGTTGATTGCGTCCATCAAAGGAGACGTAGGCTGTGCTTCGGGCATTGCTGTTTGCCATTATCTGGAATAATCATTATTCAATTATTAAAATAATTTCTGACGTGCTTACCAGTCACCATGGAATAATTCCTGTCGGCTTCTGCCATCGAATGACACCCAAGATGTATTTCTACTATCTGGCGATACTGAGATCTATTATACAAATGAATTATTCTTATTGGCCCACGTACAATAATAATTTGAAAATAAATTTGAATTGTTGATATTTTTTGTTTAAATATTTTAATGCGTTCAATAATAATGATTTTTTAAAATTTTTTTAATTTTATATTTATATAATTTAATATATTCAAAATTTAATTTATTCTTTGTAAAAATTATAATACTTAAAAATTAAATTTATTACAAATAAAACTTTAATTTTCAGAATACTAAAGTAATAAATGATTTCTGTATACCAGAAGTAATTATAATATTGTCACATTTTATAAGTTTTAATCACTGAATTGACAATGAACTTTCGCTTGCAAATTTAATACTTTGACATTTACTTTTTCTTAGAAACATATGCAATTACTATAAAAGGTTGAGATTGAGTAATAGAAATGTATATAATATGAATTGAAGTTCACTGTATGAATTATTTTTTGTGCTATACAATATAATTCCCACTATAAAAATGTTAAATAATTTAATAATAATATTTAACTTTTAATATATAAATTTTAGAAAAATATACAAACCTTAAGTTCAACTCCAGCTGGCACAACAATTGGCCTGAAAGATAATGAATGAGGACAGATAGGTGTAATCATAATTGCAGGTTGTGAGGGGTGAATCATACTAGCTCCAGCCGCAACGGCATATGCAGTTGATCCTGTAGGTGTGCTAACTATTAATCCATCACCTTGAACGCTGGTTACATGTTTTCCATCGATGAATAAATCAATGTTAGATAAATATGGCGAGGGACCACGATCTACTACAACCTCATTTAAAACTAACAAATTAGTAGGTGCTTTCGATGGCTGGCCCTCTTCTCCTTTGCGAATAATTATGCATCGTAATCGACTTCTTAACGTAAGAGCTGCATGACCTGTAAACCAAAAACCAAATTATTATCTGCAGTTTTAGAATTGCTTTTTTTTAGCATTTCATCATTTCTTTAAATATGTTATCAAGTTACAAATAAAAAAAACTGGAATATATAAATACCTTCTAAAACATTAGTAACTTGTTCTTGAAAATTGTCAAATTCAAAAGGAGTTAAAAATCCTAATGAGCCCAAGTGAAAAGCCATTACTGGAGGTACAGATTGTTGAAATAATAAGCTAGCATACAGCAGAGTTCCATCTCCGCCAAGACAAACTATGAAATCAATTCTGTCCTGCAAAATATTCAAATTAATTTTAGATAATTGAACTAATAAATTAAAAAAATATTATAATATAAATATATTTGAAAAACAATTTTCTGTTCTTGATGGGGTTAAATAAATATAGTTATCATTTATGTGACATAACCTCAAATATTTTATTTAATTTATTGATACAATTGTTGAAAAAATTCAATAGTCATGTAATGATTATATATCACTGGTAAAAAATTGAGCACATTTTTTTTATTGAAATTACAATGAATATGCTTTTATATGTATTTTAAATTGACAAATTCCATAATAAAGAATAAAACTTTGTGTAATGACCTTGCTTTAATATAGATGCAATTAAAGTAAAATTAAAGCAATATATGTACCATAGATAATACAAAATGATTTGTATAAATTATTTATACTAATAAGTTATTGTGTTTTAAATAATTTAATATGACAAATTGAAATTTGATTAGTATATTAAAATTAAGAATTAATTTTCAATACTTGAGAAGTGAATACAAAAGTAATGATGGAAAATTAAATTTCATTTTTACTGATATTCAGTTTTAAATTCATGTAACTGGAATTATTTAATTAATAACATAAAGTAAAATATTTTTCTAAATTTTAATTACCTGTAAATCGTCTGTGCCATCCCTAAATGTTTGAAGTCGATCTCGGACATCTTGAAATCTTGGATCGCGTGCTAAAGCTGGATCATCCAAAACTGAAGCTTCGACAAACACCACCATTCGTTTTTCCTAATTCAATAAAAACAAGTATTAATAAAAAATATAGGTTATAATAATAATACAACTGCTAATATAATATTCTATATCTATAATTATCTATTATTAAAATTTTTAATGAATGAAGTAAAAATATTACTTAAAGTGCCTATAAGTAGGACATAGAGGCCTTAGTGCATATAAAAAAAGTGCAATGAAAAACATTTTCTGCACCAAGTAATAATGATTTTAAATTGTTTACAAGGGCATTTTTTATGAATATAATTATATATTATATTACAAAAAAGATAATATCTATGCCTACTTCTATAAGCCATGTTACAAGTTGCACAAATGGTGGCAACACTGACGAATCACGAACTTTCTTGATTACAAGGACACTAAGTGGAGGCTTGTACCAAGTGAGCCTTTGAGAGGCTGGATCCTGGATGGTCCTGTACATTAGAATAACATTTAAATTAGAAAAAAAATGACAGAATAAATAAATTTTAATTCTAAATAAAAAGTAAAAGTAAGAAAGAAAAGTTTCAATTCAATCATTAGTATGCAAAATAATTGTAAAGTCATACTGTATTATAATATTCAAGTGTAAAAGTAAGTAACTATAGTAATAATTCATTGTTTATTAAAACAAAAAACTAATTCAAATTAATTATCAACCAACAATGATCAAAAGAATTTCATTCTAGAAATTAAAAAAAAATGATGAAGGGAAAGCTATTATACACGACACAATAGAAAGATCTTGATGACATCTATTTGTCACAGAGATAGTTGATGCTATTAAATGATCAGGTCATTAGGTCACTTAAAATTGCTTCCTATGTTTTACAATTTATTTTTTCATAAATGGAAACTTAAGTATTACTTGAATATTAACCAAACTTTAATGAAAAAATTAAAATGTAAAGATTATATTTTCTTAAAAATATTTAATATAACACTTCTTTTGTTACATTTCCTTAATAAATGTGAATTATGGTTAACTTGTCAAGTACAGCTTTAAGAAAGCATTTATAATAATTTCTATTCAGAAAGTTGCATTATCACGTCAGGTCAGGTCAGAAAGACCAATAGTTATAAGGTGTCAATCCCGATTTCCGCGAGGTTGATATCAAATGACCAATGTTAATATGAATTTCAAAATTAAATCAATCACTCATAAAAACGTAGTGATCAAAGTTAAATCAGAGTTAATTCATCATTTTAAATTTATGATTGACATAAGAATCGAAAATACTAGTTAAAATATCGAACTAATTCTACACACAAATTTGTAACCATGTTAAAGCAACATTATACATATATGATTCTTCCAAAAAAGACAAAGAAACAAACCTCAAAGTTCCAACCATTACGACGATATTCTTTCAACTAGCAAGCGCTCTAGCAATGCTAGCAGCACGGCGCGTGTTACGTACTGAAGATTTGTTGTATCGCCTGTGATTTTAAACTCAAAATTACTATAGATGCGCATGCGCAGGCTTTTGGCGCGATTATACCTGCGTAACCCATGATTAGTTAAAAAAAAAGCGAAGACCAGCACGAAATTTATATTGTATTTTTCAATCTACCAATAAAATATGAAAAGTATTAATTAATCTTACCATTCTACTTGTGTATATTAAATCTCCTACTGGTATAAATATAAATTGATTTTAAATCATTGTTACCGAATACATACCGATAAGAATGAAACTTTCATGAATAAAATTTAAAATGCTACTGTCATTATTATTTTTGAATCCACTCAAAATATTTGATAATTGGAAAAATCTATAACTACAGTTATTGTTATGTATAAACAACGTAACTTTGATTTTTGATCATGCATTCGTTAGTTACGACATACATAGTACTTTAGAGCACTCGTGGAATTTAATCAAAAGTCGAGTGAATTGACTCATCGCGATATTAGTTTTGGAGCATCATTTGAATTTTCGTGAATATTTAAAACATTACGATGGCGAGTTAATAACGGTGTAAAAATGAATGTGCGAAACACGTTCCGATTCTTGTTTTATTGAATTTACAAACAAATGATCTTTATATTCTACAATTTCATTACAGTGGCCTTTCTTTGAAAATAGTTGGGCATTGTTTAATTAAAATTTTACCGTAATAATGAATTATGAAGTTTTGAGGAATTTATTATAAAATCAATAAATATTTTAATAATTACTATATTTTATAAATATTTTGAGAAATTATTAAATGAGTTGAGTTCGATAAAAAAATATTGAGTTAATTCGATAAATTACTATTGTGGCTGGTTAAACTTTTTTAATACCACAAATATAAATATTACAATAAATGTCATGATGTTAATATAAACTAAGACTATTTTTGAATTTCAAAGTATTGTTATTGTGCGTAACATTGGCTATGTTTTGTTGTGATAGAATTTATTAGTATCAAAAGCCGAGTTAATTAATTTAAATAGTACTGTTTAAATGTTCAAAACTCGAACGGTGCCATAGTTCGTTTCGTACAGGAAACGAAGCATAGACGAATCCGATTAATTTTGGTAAACAGATTTTAATTTAAGCAATTCTATCTTTGGCGAAAAAAATTTCACATAAATTGTCCATCAAATATATAATAACTATACAAAATTAAATGGCATGGATTATCGTGGTTCACAAATCATGACTTAATTTCAAATAATCATAATATTAATAATTATAAATTATCTAAAAAAATATATATTGTGCTCTAATTTTTACACATGATTTTGACTGATAGATCTGGTAGAAAAGTTCATATTTTATTAACTTTAAAAAAATACTTATTAACATATAAATAAAGTTTGAATGAAAATGTTTGCATAGTAAATAGTCCCACGTGCGAACATTATATTTTTTGACACCATCGAAATAAAACAATAAATTTTTTGTAATTTTAAATAAACTTTTTTTCGACGGTCGTTAACTATTAGATTTGAACAATTTTGATATATATAACTATTAATAGTTGCAAAAAACTGCATCTCCCTATTAATCAATGCTTACGGAGCATATCGGAAAGCAGATAATGATTGTATTTTTAAAATGCGCGCGGATTCTGCGTTATAGATTCGAATATCTGTCACTTTTTATACTGAATCATATAAACATAATACTATGTTTAAGTAATATAACCGACGCACATTTTCAATTGGCATTTCTTCATAAAAACAGCTGACAAAGCTAACAGTTATCACAGCATTTTTTTTTTTTTAATAAGATGTTACCACTTATTTCAGGTTTAACTGACGATTTAATTCGATATATTACAATTTGGAATAAATTATTTATCCTTTTATACATTTGTGATCTGATTCCAACGAATTTCAATTTATGCACGTTCTATTCTAATAAATTTAATTTAATAATAGATTTGACGCATGCGCATGAAAACGAAATGGTGAGTTTCGAATTATTAATTTGAACGCAAGTAAGTGAAAAAATTATAAATAATCATAGATTTTTTGTTGCATTAGATATTTTTTAAAATTACCAGGAAAAAATTAAAAATTGATTAAACCATTAACAAATGGAAAAAATTAAATTTTATTAATTCAAGTCTATATTGAGAAAAATTTACTATTCACTATTAGTTAATTTTACTATTTTAAGCGTAAATTGAGGATATTAAACTTATTAAAACGAGTATTATTGTTATTAAGTATATAGTATTATTGTTGTTATTATTGTTATTAAGTTAGGGAAATAACTTCAGATACTGGAGTTTAAACGCTGGTTTCTCCGTTTAAAAACAGTAATTTTTTGTGAAATAAGTTAATATCCTCAAATTCCGTTTAAAACAGTAAAATTTCTGAGATCATTTTCTCAGTGAAGTTAAAATAAGATTATTTGATATGAGGCGTTTTTTCCAATTACTGATAGTTACTGTAAGTAATTGTTTATCTCATTTTCTTCATATTCACAATATATCTTTATATCTTTATTTAACAAAGTACTGGCAGAAGCTTCCAGCAATTAAAACACGCCGATAGTAGTCCGATGAAAAAATAATATTTCGATTTAAATGCCAGAACAGTATTCTTTTTGTAGGAAAGTAATAATAAGTTATTATAGTATTTTTCGAAGATACACACAGTTCTTATGATTATTTTATTATTAGTTTTTTAATTGATTTCTTTGATATTTATATTAACCCTGTACTAAATTAGATTAAATATTTTAAATGAGAATTATCCAAAATAGGGAAAAAAGGATTTTGTTAAAAGTAGTCCCAATTTTGTTATTCGTGTTTATCTTTTTAAATCATCATCTTAAATTTAAAATTGGTAGTTATTATGTATTATGTCGTACTATGACATAATAACCAAAAGAATTTGTGTAAATATAACAAAAAAAATAAAAAAAAGCTTAATAGTTACATCGGGTGAAAATTTTGAATGAAATCACCAGGTATTCTTATATTATACAATGTTTGTGATATGTAACACCTAACCTTAACGAAAGTTGAGAAAGATCATGGTATACATAATTACAGATTTGCTAACCTTGTATCTAAAAACATGACATAACGTCCAATGAAATTTGTTGCTGTCATAATGAACTTGATTACAACTTTTCACACAGTTACGATACAGTCGATTTTGTTTATCAATAATAGCTTTATAAATTGACATTGGTACTTATGACTAACTTCTCAATCGAGGTGTAACAAATCTATAATTTTATAACTAAACGATTTGTATTATTCTACTTTTTTCAGGATTTATAGTAAATTACAGAAAGTAATAATTTATATAATGAAACAACTTACATGACCATAGCAGAATTTTTCATTATCCGACCACATGGTCCGAATTGTTGTATAGGATTGGGTGCGTTCAAACTTCTGGTTCTCCTGAAATGGAAACAAATTTCGTTATGTATTTTCTAAATCTATATGTAAATTTCGAATCTCTTGAAGTTTTTGTCAACATTGTTGAAATAAATTCCAAATGGATTTCACTGAATTTGTTGACATTCTTTAAATATAGTGTTATATTATAATTATTCTGACAAAACAATAATTTGTTACTTCAATTTTCGGAAAAGGAATAAAACTAATTTATTTTATTTAAATCAAAATTCAATAGTGATCAACAACAAACTTGTATCGTTTTATACATAGATCAATAAAATAAATGCCGACAAAAGTAAAATACGTGAAAAAATTATTAATTCATTATATTTTATAAATTTAATAACACAATTATTAGGGCAATAAAAAAAGATTCAAAAATAATTTTTGAATCTTAGCTTTGAAATATTTTAATAGTAATCAATAAACTTTGTTTCGTTTAATGACACCAATATGAAAATTAACATAATGTTTATATAAATTGTCTTTATGCATTGTATACGGTGTAAGCGAGAAAAATTACTTCTGCAATGTGTCAATGAATATATGCAAACAAGAGAATGCAAAATTTATAATTTCGTTGTCGTCACCGAGCCTTAGTACAGTTTCGTACATACAGACGTCATCGGGTCATAAAAGTCAACGAAGCATCGAACCCATCAATCCTTTAACTCTAAAAGATAAAAGACGTAAAATTCGCGTTTCGTTGTTATATCTCTAAGGTTGACAGTAATACAACTTAATTAATTATTTTATAAACAAAATTCAAGGAGTAATAAAAATTATACATTTTAATATTACCAGAAGTTGTAATGTATTTTGTAACAGTTATAAGGAAAAATTGAAATGCTAATTAAAATAAAAAATAATTTCTTTAATTATGGATACGAAGTATGGAATATGAAATTAACTAAGTTTGACATAATGAAAACTACACCGACAAAAAAATTTGGATACAGTACACTGAGAGAAAAATTGTATAAAAATTCACTATGTGGAGTACTTTGAGGACATCGCTCGAAAATGTAAAAAATTGCTATGAAAAGTAGTAAATATTTATCAAATTATACAAAAAATAATTTAAATTCTATTCAATTTTACTATGTTACATAGTAATTTCTATACTTTCATATGATTGCGTTAACTAAACTTTTTTTATCTTCAAGTAATGGAACGATTTTTAAAAAATATTATTTTCTAATAACGTTTAGTAATTTAAATTCATTTACTAGACGAATAAAATTATAATTCTAATAAAATGAACACATAAAGCATCTATTTCTGCCAACAAACGATTTTTTTTCAATGAAGTCTAAATTGCTTTGACTGAATAATAAGTTAGATTTTGTCTTCAGTTGAAACTTTTACTCTTCTCGCAAATGATTATTTTTATAAGTCAGTGACAAATTCATTAGAGTGCTATAAACATCTTAGAAAAAAAAACGATAATCGATGACCATACGTATCTATAAAAAATGGTACTAAATAGAACTTTCAATTTCTCTTTCCATAAAGTATGGTA
>JABFQB010000067.1:0-13923 GCA_022817105.1 Pseudanteris insignis
ATAAATAAAAATTTTTTTTTTTTTTTAGAAAAGTTATGAAAAAAAAAGGTATCATAAAATTTCAATTTCAATTTTTGTTTATAGGGAAACAAATGAAATTAATAAATTCGCCCGTCATTTTTTTAGTTTAATTCAACCTTATCTTATATCACCTTGGAACAATAATTTTCAATTCTATCAGGAGAAAATTGAAGAAATTCATAAGGGCGTTTCCTTGGTTGTCAAGTGGCTGCTGAAATGCCAGCACGTAACGACACTAGAAGCACACTCGCACACTGCACTTTGCACGATTCTTTGCAACGAAATAGTGTACGAATAGACCGATAGACGACGCAGGTACAGAATACGAATGCGTTGACCTAACTCAATTTATGCGTTGCGTGATTCCACCTTATAAACTAAGGGTGTTAAACGCCTTTAAAACGTCTTTGTACATATTTTAACTGAAAATTATTTGTTTTATGCATTACGCGGGACAAAACTACATTTTCTTAAATAATACAAATGAGCGTGGAAAGTAATGAATAGGGTTAGAAATGACAACGAAATGCAAAGAAAAATTTGAATATTTTATTTTTTAACAGTTTTTTCCTTCAAAGATTACTCATCTACGATGCCGCGTAGCATAAATATGAAATTCAAATATTAACATGGATTCCATATGATTTATGCGTCTCTGAAATACATGTTTACTTATTTGCAAACGACATTGAGTTTTAGTGTGTTTCTTTTAGTAATTTCACTAAAAAGTCTTTTTTTTGATTAAAGAGTCCCTAATTATGTGAAAATAAACTGTTTTGATTTTTATGTTACCATGGTTACCTGAGCAATTAAATAAATAAATGTATTAGAACATGTATTTGTTAAATATTAATTTGGTACTAAAATTAAAATCTCTGAAATTGTCTACATTAAGTAACAAAATCATTAATTATAGAATATATCAAATAAGTTGATTTTAAAGTTTAACTATGTCCGATATGAACCGATTCCAAATTGCGAAGTATTTTATAAAAATTATATTAAGTTTATCCATGAGTAAATCTTTTTAAGGGAGTTTTAATACGTATACGTTAAAAAATGACTTATATTTCATTAGATTATTTATTATAATCGTTTTTTTTAATATTAAGGTGGAGTCCAAGTCGTGAGTAGGGATCTGTCATGTCGGCTTTAGTTATTTTTAAAATAAAAATTATAGTTTTGGTTTTTCAGCAAAAGAAAAACTAGAGGGAATTCTATGTTTGTCAGGGAATAAATTAGATCAAAACTTTTACACCTTACGCGAAACTGGCAAAGACCTTTATTCCCTAACCACGACTAGGACACCACCTTAAGGATGAGTCCTAATCATAGTTAAAACACTGACTTATCGACCTCAATGCTTTTTCAAATAATAAAAATTGCGTCAAACAAAATTGTAAACGTATTATGGTTTTTGTTTTGAAAATTACTTGTTGCCGTTAAAAATCGCGTATAAAACACTTTATACCCGAAATTCGTTTAGAGATTCGAAATTTTATTCAAATTTTTATTAATTTGAAATTATTATTAAGGTTATATTTATTAACCATCACACTAACTTTGTGACTACGTATATATGAGTTGAACAATCTATTTCAATGAGTGGCTAGTATCGAATACTTTGTCCAGAATGAAAATGAAAATAAATTTTTAATGATCAATGAAACAGTGAGTTATTCATAGCCCACCTGAATTTCTAAAGCTGGAAGCAATCAGTTTAGTCATTCAACCTACATAATAAACAATTTTTACTGTTTATTCTAGCCGTATTTCATTGAGCTGGTGTTTATAACTTTACAATATTAAGCGATGCCTTAACATCTAGACCTACATCATAAAATGCAAAACTGTCTTGCATTTCTGTTAAAATATTTCGCATAATTGACGCGGTAAGTTATGCGTTGCGTGTCGCGGATGCAGACTACAAGCTACGATATTACTTTGCCTTGTAATACACAGTAGACTAAGAAAAACGAGACCTAGCTTTTACTTAAATTCGGCTTACATACGCTTGAAATTAAAGACTTATATTAAGTTTAGAAATATATACATAGTAATATAGACAGAGATAAATATGTCCTTACAAATTACAAATTATTTAAAAACTAGTAAAAAACACAGACTTTATTTGAAGAAAAATATCCGATTTTTAACCGAAATCTTTAATAAATAAAACATTGTTTGCAATGATCAGAACAATGCTTTTAATGTTTAAAACCGGACATTTTTTTCAAATGAATTCTGTGTAATTTGTAAGAGTATATTTTTCTCAGTGTACCTCATGTTTATTCAAATGTTTTATTATGGTTCATTCTTTTGCAAGTTTTCATAATCTTTTACTTAAGTAATATAGGTAATAATTATAGGTATTGTGGCAAAATGTTTTCAATGATTAATTTTTCATATTTTTACGTTTTTGTCCGCTGTTAAAGTAATTGCATTGATTATTTGGCAGCTAAGACAAAAGTTAGCAAATTCGTCATTCAGTCGAGTGCTGGATAAACACGAGAGAAATAGAAAATGCAAAAGCCTTCTACTGTCAAAACGAAAAACTGCTTTTGCTGTACTAAACAATTCATCGCCGCTTTAAGCATTTTTCCCACGGCGGCTGATGTCACTGACTTTTGCCACGGTATCATCAACTCGGAAGACAATCAAATCGAGCGAGAAAATGCCGCGAGGCTGCCGTAAAAGGTTAACTATAACGGTTACGAGCTTTTTTACCTTGCCTTTTTATTTTGCACTTGAGTATCCTGCTGTTAAATACAGGCTCATCGTCTTCGCGTTGCACTTGTACGGGTACACGCACGAAAAACAATTTTGTTTCGCCACGTATTCGCGCCAATCGCGCCCATTTTCTTAGCCAACGTATGATAATGATAGCGCCGTGCCGCTGCAAAGCGATCGTTGATAAATGCTGCGATAACACGAACTGCCACTTGATCCTCGCGTAATTTAACTCCGCTATTACTTTGTACTAGTGCGGACACCAGTCAAAGGATTATGATAATTGGCCATTCTTTGATATATTTTGTTTGTTTATGGGGTGCTTTACAAGTCGAATAATTTCAACTTGCATTGACCTGTTGAAACAGACTTGTTCAAATTATCAGATTTTTCGTTCTTATGTTTTATATCAGGTCAGGTTTGAACCATGTACTTCTCTTATTTTAACATTTTAAGTTCTAGACTGTTGACAATTTCTGCAGTTCAATTTCAGAAACATTAAAAAGAGTTTTTTATTTAGATATTAAATATTTAAAATTGAGTACACTGCGAGAATAAGTTCATACTAACCAAACTTTCAATTATATCAATAAAAATATCGTTGTCCTTTCAACAGCTTCAAAATTCAGTTGATTCAAAAATATTTTAATAAATTTCAGGAAATACATAATTAGTCCTGTTTGAGAAATATTTATTTGTCGTAACTAAATCAAAGTAAATATATTGATTCAGAGATATTAAGAGGATGTGTATCAAGAGATATTAAGACACAAGATCGACTTGTGTTTTTTTCACGTTTTCTCAATTATGAGACATCGGAATTAATTTCCGAGAGTTATGCGGTGTTTTTTATACAGAAACCATTATTTTTGTTGACGAAAATTTGCATTATTTCGTATACTGCAGTAAAAAAATGGGACCGAAAATTGATGATGAATCACGATGTGGGTTAAAATCTTTGGTCCCATTTTTTACTTCAATTTAGAAAAAAATACTAAATTAGATCTAATAGTATTGGTAATACTTAATATTTGATAATAATATTGGTTCTCTCATAAGAAACACCGAGTAACTCAGGAAAATCAATTTTGATGAATTTTGATGAGAAAATGTAAAAAACGCGTAAGATGGCAACGAAGAAAATACGAGACTTCGATATCTGCTTTTGCATCCTTTTAACTTAACCATTTCTCTCTGTACAATAAGTTGCAACATTCTAAATTTGAATGGAGCAATTCTGTATTTCCCGAATGCATATTCTGCCAATACATATTATATGTACATATTATAACCTGCCAATACTGGTCAATAAACGTACCAGTTCTGCTTAATAAACATGCCAGTTTTGGATCACTATTGGCTTACAAATTACGCCAGAGTAGACAATAACAAAAATAATCGAGCAACGTACCTATCCATGGTAATATTTGAAAAATGAATTACTTTTACTGTTATTCATTTGGGAACCGAAACCTAGTGTAAATTATTATCTTTGCCAGTATAATATCTATTGCAGAGATAATATCTCAAACAATTGTTTACGGTAAATTATAGCAGTAATTAAAACCGGCAATACTGTTGCGCTTATCGCGTTTATTCTCTCGCGTGTCCCGAGTTTTTCTAGTTTTCAAGTATCGAGTTTTTTTGCGCGAATAGACACTTCGTTATAAAATATTTACATTATTGATTGAGCCAATAATTTTGCTGTCATTTTGCAAAGATTCGTCAGTCGATTGACAATCGTTGATGGCTCAAGTACCAAAATGATGTGCACGTCACGTTTGTCGAGTATTTGTTCGTCTTTTTTATATCCAGCAATCTATTTTTTTTATCGAACTTTTGCAGCACAATGATATTACAGTTTATATGAGAAACGTTTAGAGTACTTCTTAAAAAATGATTCATTAAAATTGGGTGTTGGAAGACTGCTTAACAAACGAAACGTTCAACGTTTTATTTCAAATTAAATATTTCATTTTGAAACGTTTTTAATTATCTAAATTATACGTTCCATAATTAGGAACACTTATTTGTGTTTCAGTTCATTAATTTTATTTTTCAAACACGAAAATGTATCCATTTAAAACATAAGTGTTTCATTATGAAACATTTGTAGGATATGAAACGCATAATGTTTCTAGTTGAAACCGTATTTGAAACATTAGTTATTCCATTGATAATTATATCAGTCGTTTGTTTACAATGAAGTTTGAATTTAAAGATTAAAAATTTGGTTTGATGACTGTACGTTTTATATAGCTTATTTACGTATCGAGTATTTCAAATTTTTTAAACTTATAACGAGTTTTCGTGAACATGTTCTATAAAATAAATGGAGTCTCATAATGCCCAAATCTTTTTCCAAATACAAATTTCTCAAATTTAGGTACAATTATGATGAAATGATGAAAATGATGAAAATGTTCTGAAATTTTTTAACAGTAGATAATATAATATCAAATATTATTTTGTCTAATACGCAAAGTTAGGAGAAACAAAATTTCGAATCGAATAGATATTCTTAAATATATGATGCTTGAAGTTCAGTAACTTGGGATTTTAAAATTACTTTATTATATTTTATTAGGAAAACAATTTTGTTATATTTTCAGCATATCTTTAAACACAATTTTCCGTTCAATTATGTTCATTTAAGATCTGATAGTTTTATCATTAACACAATTTCGGATATTTGAGTAATGAAACTTCAGGTATACCGATAACGTATCATAGATAATAAAATCCATTACTTCATTAAATCCTTGTAAGCTGTATCAATTTCATAATAATTTCGAAAACGTGAGCTTGCAGAAATTAAATCTATTTCATGCGTTACTTTCGCGATTTCAAGAGGCTGCCAGGCTCTTATTTTGATGTTTTATTAGCTGTAAAGAAAATGTTGGTTTTAAACCCTAAAATTATTATTTGTAACTTCAGAAATTTATTTGTCAAGTTTTGTCTACACAAAAATTATTATTTATTTTCAAATATTAAGTTTGGAAATTAAAAATATTTTAAAATAAAGTTAATAGTTGTCCACCAAAAAAGACTAAAAACAATGTATGGTAAAATAGTTCTAATATTAGCATAAATTATTTATAATTCGCAATAAATTTTAAACGCATATCTTTTTCTAAATTTTTAGTCCCTAATATTCTAAAGTCATTAGAAATTTTGACAAAAATTATAATAATTGTTTTTATGCATAAAAAGAATTAACGACGTATATTACGTTATTATCCTATGTACTAGAACAGATCAATCTAGCTATACTTAAAGTATTGTTAATTAACATTCGGTTTAACGTTGGCATCATTGCAGTTATGTGTATTTGAATGCTGTGCCAAGCGTGCATCTACCATCACGACTCGCTGACCATCAATTTTATTGAACGGTTTATCGAATCTACGTTTGATACGATACATATTGAGAAATTCAATTTTCATTCGCCACGTGGCTTTTTGCAAAAAGTAGCACGGCCTGTCTCCATGGTCCGTGCTGGGCACTTTATCGAAATCACGATCGAAGCCGGAAAGGCGGCGTGTGATTGGTGCGCGCAGGTTTTACCCCCACCGTGTATTAACGAGCCAATCAGGTGTGAGGCTCCGTGATTGGTGCGCGGCACTCACCGCCGAATTAACGAGACTCGCGCTGTCTCGGGAAAAGGCATCAGTGTTCCAGAGACTGCCACGCAGTAATCATCAAGAACCAAACTCCATAGCCAACAACGTAGAAGATTTCGAGACTGCCACGCAGTAGCAACGTACAAGGCACATTTGCCCAACGCCACGTCGATCAACGTTCCCAGTCAACCTGGCGACTGGTATACGACCACGAGGTTAACAACGTTCCCAGTCAACCTGGCGACTGGTATACGACCACGACGTTAACAACGTTTCCAGTCAACTTGGCGACTGGCCCATAATACTTCCCCCCGAGAGGAAACGCGAGGTTGCCGCTTCGGCGTGCGCCCGTTGAACCTCGGGTTCTTACTATCTTTCACATAAATTCATTACAGTAAAATTCTTAATGACCGACAACTTCGCCCCGGTTTCACCACCTCGGCATAACCGCGCCGCTCGACACGCTTACCGACGACGACGCGCTCGACAACGGGCTCGGGAATTTAACGCGGCCTTACAATTACGCGACCCTAAAGTAGAATCCGAGATTAACGCGTTACTAGCCTCGTTCCGAGTTCCGACACCTACCGAAAATACCTCCGTGCAGGTTAATGAAATCGTAGAAGCGATCGAAAACGAACCGCCAATCGCCGATCCCGCCGCTCCATTCAAACGCGTCGCGGAACGATATACGTCAGGGAAGATTTTACCTTGTCACGATTGCGAGCGGTACTTGAAGAGCAAATTATTCTAAGGAACAAATAACCAATCGGTCTTTTTCAAGACCAAACGAGCGGTGGCTCCAACCAGTCCTTTTCAGGACTAATTTAATAACTTAGACTTGAATAATTTCACGTTGCTCGCCACATATGACGTTTAATTTTTAAACAAATTGCGTCAAGTGGCGCCCAACGTGGGGCTCTCTTGTACATCGATAGTCAGGACGAATCCACTATGAGCCTCGTTCGCTCTCCGAAAACTCGCCGGCAATACAACTTAATACACGAACAAGAATCCTTTAGCGTACACTCTTCTGGAAGAGTTAAAACATCCAGTGGCGCCCATACCAGTATAACACAAGATTCGGAACACAGCGCAAACATTCCCGACGATAACGAAGCCAATAGTCCAGCAAACGCGCGCGAATCCGAGAATACCACGATGAATAACACGTCAAACAATACGACCGCGAATGCTCTGCAAGAGCAACAAGGTCCACCAATCCCAACCAGTTTACTCGATTGGACGAACTTCATTCGCGCACTTCACGCCGAAAAACCGAGACTCCCTGAATTCTCAGGCAACGATTGCGAGAACCCACATGAGTTTCTTCGCGAGTGTGAAAATTATTTCCATACAGTTAACACTCTCCCTGAACAAAAAACCCGAACCATAACAAGCGGTTTAAAAAAAGATGCAGCCTCTTGGTGGCAATGTTATCAATTCTGTAATCACTCGTGGGAACGATTTACAGAATTATTTCTCGCACGCTACGATAGTCCCGCGATGCACATACGTCTTATGGCACAACTTTATTCACAATCACAAGGCGAAAGGGAAGATGTATCGACATTTTTACAGAAGAAATACTTGTTATTTCAACGACTACGTCCGGAGGAATCGGAACTGACAAAAACAGGTATCATGCTCGAACTGCTACTACCAAGACTAAGACAAATCGTCAGAACGACCAACCCACAGGATTTCGCGACTTTACTCACACGCGCTCGTGATGCCGAACACGATACAAAAGACTGCATGACGACAAACCGGCAAAAATCGGTCGAAAATAAACATAACAAGAATTCATTGCAGCAGAACAGGAATGTTACGGAGCCTACAAAGCGTCAGCTTCCGAAATGTTACCATTGCCCAGAGTATCACTATCATCGTGATTGTCCAATCCTCCGCGAAAAACAAAACGCGAACTCGGGAAACTGGCGAGCTGCGACGGAGCTGAACGCGACCGTCGCAGAAAAATAATCACCATGGCAACATTTTCAAAAGATCTACCGAAATTCAAAATGTATATAAACGATCGCGAAATAGAAGCAGTAATCGACACTGCCGCGACCGATAACTTGATTCATCCATCTATAATAGAAAAAAAAGATTTTGTAAATTCAGAAGCTTCAATAGCCAATACAGCACACGAGAGGGGCAAACTGAATCTCATTGGCACGACCAAAATTGATGTAACAATTCAAGACTCAACCGAGGAGATTACATTCTTGATAGCACCGGAATTGACGGTACCAGTTTTGATCGGCTATCCATGGCTTAAAAGTCAATTAGCCATAATCGATGTTACACAAAACATTTTATTAATAGGTGAATCAGTCCGAAAAATCGTTCCCATTATAATACGCGATAATAAACCGGAAAAAATAAAAACTGTAGATTTTGAAAAAATTAATTACCAAGTACCTGAACCGTTTGAACTCGCATTTAAAAATACGATACGAAACTACGCCAGTGTTTTCGACGAGCCAAAACTCATGCGACAAACTTGCTCGATCAAACATGTAATAAAAATTAATGCCACAAAACCAATTTTCGTCCCCTCCTACCGATATTCCCCGGAGAAAAGACAAATTATTGATGAACAAGTACGCGAGATGCTTGACGCCGGAATTATTGAGCCGGCTACATCACCGTACAATTTTCCAATCGTGATCGTGAAAAAGAAAAATGGAAAAGTCCGCTTCTGCGTAGATTATCGCCAGCTTAATGCCGTATCAGAAGGGCCTACGCAACCAATACCTCACATGCAAGACGTACTTAAAGATATCGGTCAAGCAAAGATTTTTTCTACGTTAGACTTACGAAGTGGATATTGGCAAATACCATTATCCCCGGAGTCAAAAAAATACACCGCCTTTTCAACGCCAAGCGGCGGAACGTATCAGTTTCGTGCATTACCTTTCGGTCTCAAATATGCTCCACATACGTTCCAGAGACTCATGAGTCAGGTAGTATTGACAGGCTATCTTGGAGATTTCTGTTTTTGCTATCTAGACGATATAATTATTTTTTCAAAATCATGGGATGATCATATAAAACATCTAACACTCATATTCGAACGTTTAAAAATACACGGTCTAACAGCAAACCTTGAAAAATGCGTATTAGGACGAAACGAGATCGAATATCTAGGTCATTTCATCAAGAGCGAAGTTAACGAGGCTTCACCTATCACTGTCGCCGCAATACGCAACGCAGCGCCACCTAAGACAAAGCGGCAATTACAAAGCTGTCTCTGGCACCTGCAACTGGCTTAGTGAATATACTCCGAACTACGCGACGGTGACCGCGCCCCTCACAGATTTGCTATGTCATACGAAATTTAAATGGACAGTAGACGCCGATAAAGCGTTCAGTAGAACTAAAGAGCTTTTCGAACAACCTCTACACTTACACCGGCCGGATCGCAACAAAACGTTCATACTGCAAACGGACGCCTCAAAAGTCGGAATAGGCGCGGTACTATTTCAAAACGGAGTAAACGGGCAAAGAAATATCATAAGTTTCGCAAGCGCAAAATTTCGACCCGCAGAGCAAAAATATCATTGCAACGAACAGGAGTGTTTAGCGATTATATGGGCGATTAAAAAGTTTCGTCGATATTTGGAAGACCAACAATTCATTCTTCGTACGGATAGTCAAGCACTCACGTGGCTAAATAAACTCAAGGACACACGTGCAAAACTTACGCGATGGGCGATCCTCTTACAGGAATTCGATTTCAGAATTGAACACTGCCCGGGTAAATTCAACGAACTTCCGGACGCGTTATCTCGCGAGCCCGAAGACACGTATCTGGACGAAATAGATGATACCGCGAGAATGATACCACCGAATACGAAAGCAACGGTTTTACTAACTCAGATAAAAGATAACATTTACCAAGAGATTTTAGATGCACAACAAATCGATCGCAGAGTTCAGGACCTTGTCGAAAAATTCCACGTGATAAAAGGGAAAAAAAATAACTCGTCAATCGAACGTAGTTTCCTCGAAGCATATCGCGTCGACAACGGAATATTGTACAAGCGTCAAACAGACAAATGGCTAGTGTTTGTGCCAACGGAATTACGCGAACGCGTCATTTGGGCATATCACGACTCCAAATACGCAGGACATCCAGGCACCGAAGAAACCACGCACGCAATTCAGAGAAACTTCGCGTGGAAAGGACTGGCGGGAAACGTTAAAAAATATATTAAAACATGCCATGTTTGCGCGTGCACGAAACCAGGATTCAAAGAAGTTAATGCAACGGCTCGACCGCATAAACCCACCGAACCGTGGAAAACGATAGCCGTAGACCTCATGGGCCCCTATCCGAGAACGCCACGCGGAAAAAAGTTCTTACTGGTCATAACTGATCTTTTCTCGCGATGGTGATGCACCCGTTGTCAAAGGCAATCGACAAATTTCATGCCGGATTCGCTGGGAAATGGCAAGGGCCATACATAATTAATAAGGTATATAGGTATATAAGATTTAATATAAATAAGGTATAATAAATATACAAGATCTCAAGATAAAAGATAAACGCGATCGGCAAGTATCGGAAAGTACGTGCGAATTAGATGCGATAAATACAGTAGAGGACGACGAGCCTCGATATAACTTAAGAAAACGACAATAATTTCATAGATTTAGTTATATAGATACAAAGTCAACTGATGTTAGGTATTAAGTCAATAATATTAAGGTTAATATTAGTCCGCGAACCATAAACCGTCATAATTTTAAATACAATTGAATCTCTAAAACAAGGGGCGATTTGATACGATATATATTCAGAAATTCAATTTTCATTCGCCACGTGGCTTTTTGCAAAAAGTAGCACGGCCTGTCTCCATGGTCCGTGCTGGGCACTTTATCGAAATCACGATCGAAGCCGGAAAGGCGGCGTGTGATTGGTGCGCGCAGGTTTTGCCCCCACCGTGTATTAACGAGCCAATCAGGTGTGAGGCTCCGTGATTGGTGCGCGGCACTCACCGCCGAATTAACGAGACTCGCGCTGTCTCGGGAAAAGGCATCAGTGTTCCAGAGACTGCCACGCAGTAATCATCAAGAACCATACTCCATAGACATCAACATATAAGATTTCGAGACTGCCACGCAGTAGCAACGTACAAGGCACATTTGCCCAACGCCACGTCGATCAACGTTCCCAGTCAACCTGGCGACTGGTATACGACCACGAGGTTAACAACGTTCCCAGTCAACCTGGCGACTGGTATACGACCACGACGTTAACAACGTTTCCAGTCAACTTGGCGACTGGCCCATAATACTTCCCCCCGAGAGGAAACGCGAGGTTGCCGCTTCGGCGTGCGCCCGTTGAACCTCGGGTTCTTACTATCTTATACATAAATTCATTACAGTCAATATCTTAATGACCGACAATTTCGCCCCGGTTTCACCACCTCGGCATAACCGCGCCGCTCGACACGCTTACCGACGACGACGCGCTCGACAACGGGCTCGGGACTTTAACGAGACCTTACAATTACGCGACCCTAAAGTAGAATCCGAGATTAACGCGTTACTAGCCTCGTTCCGAGTTCCGACACCTACCGAAAATACCTCCGTGCAGGTTAATGAAATCGTAGCAGCGATCGAAAACGAACCGCCAATCGCCGATCCCGCCGCTCCATTCAAACGCGTCGCGGAACGATATACGTCAGGGAAGATTTTACCTTGTCACGATTGCGAGCGGTACTTGAAGAGCAAATTATTCTAAGGAACAAATAACCAATCGGTCTTTTTCAAGACCAAACGAGCGGTGGCTCCAACCAGTCCTTTTCAGGACTAATTTAATAACTTAGACTTGAATAATTTCACGTTGCTCGCCACATATGACGTTTAATTTTTAAACAAATTGCGTCAACATAAATATTTAAAATGTTAAATTTTGAAATGTAATATTTCTGATCATTTTTAACGGATCAAACAAAGTTATAATGTAATTTCAATAAAAATTTAATTCTGGAAAGTTAACGTAAATTGTCTGTTGATTCTTAGAATTATATTAAATTTATTTTTTGGAATCTTTTTGAATATCTCGAATCAGCGCTAGTATAGAATTTCCCTGACCTTATCAGTAAACAAAAAAACCAGAAAAACCCGAGACAAGTCGAGAACGGCTTTTCGCAATATGATTCGCCGAGTGGCAAACAATCGACACTTGTCACGCGTTTTTTTTCTAACGCCAACGTAAACGAATTCATTAAACTCGTGACGACGTGATTCATTTGAAACGTTATTTAGCATCCGCTGACGGTCGAGCGACACGTTGCTCCTCGCCGGCTGATTGATTCGGTCATTAATCACGTGGCAGCGAGCAGCGCGGCATCCGAGTAAACCAACCGCGTATCTGATTCGGCTATCGCGCGTCCACGGATCGACGCTTGCGAACCCGCGTCGACGTTTCGTCTCGCATCGCGATTCCCGTCAACTGGATCAAAGGACAAACAAGCGCCACGTGTCCCTGACCTTTCAATAATCGTACCTCGTTTGCCTTCGCGTGCAACACAATATGTTACAAGGAGAGAAGAGAACCGCGCGTAACAATTCACTCGCGATACGAAGGTGAAACGCGATTCCGTACTCCGTCGTCTGACGCCACGTTCCAGGAATGCGGCATTTACATATGGGAAAAACAAACCTAAAAACACTCGCGTGACAATCGTACGCGCCTTTCGTACATCCTGCCACTCATCCGCATTTTCATTTCTCGCCCTGTCTTTGTGCGTGCATTTTTTTTCTTCTTTAATTTTCAATAAAAAGGATAAAATTATCAATTCAAATCACTGACCTTTGCATTATCTATCTTACAGATCAATTTCACAGTAATTTTATTTCAAATAGAAACTACTTTATATAAGTCAAAATCGCATCACTGTAAGTAAATCTATTCGAAACTAATAAAAACCCGATAAAATGAAATCAATTGTTTCTTTAATGTAAAATAAAAAATAATTCATTCTAATTGTCAAATTTATTAACAAAAATAATAAATCATTATTTCAATTATAAAATAGTCATTGTTATTATTATTACTATTAATCCGAAATAGCAGCAGTATCGTTGAATGGATGTTTGTCACACCGCAACTATCGATTGACGCGTTTAGAAAAAAAATCAATTTAGTTTCGTTGCGTACGAAGGCTTAATAATCCGGAACCGTTTATTTCCCAAAACGAATGTATTTCCAAGAACGTTGCGCGCACGGGTATTTCGGATTGACTTTTCGACGCCGCCACCGTTTGCCGACATTTTCCCAATTCGATAATTCGAGAGTCGCAAGGGCTGGTCCGCCACATTTTACCCGGCATTGTGTCGGCCCCGCGGGTGATCGCTTCAACCCTGCTTTCCAGTTATATTTTCTTTTCTCCCTCCGTTCTTTTAGTCGCGCCTCATCCGGTCGAACGCCCGCGTCCCCCTTGGATTGTCGATCCGCATGAAATTCTCCGAGACGTTGGGTCCAGGCGTAATTCACGTCAGACGCGGGGTAGGCGCCATATTTAATTTA
>JABFQB010000068.1:0-13885 GCA_022817105.1 Pseudanteris insignis
ATGTGCTATGTATTTAAGTTATTTCGAGCTATTGGTGGTTATCACTTTGAATACATGTTAAACAGTGTGACAAAAAAGTACTTGTCAAGTATGTGGGATTTAATTTCATGTATACAATATTCTGTTACATCTTATGTGTTTTCCATACTAAATCAACGTAAGATTTTAACATACATTTTTGTTGACGGAAACGAATTATTAACAAATAATTTGGAAACTATTTGTACACTAGAAAAAGTAAATTTAAAAAATTATATAATATCGTAAAGTTTGGATAATACAACGAAAAGAAAAATACTATACAATATATACAAAGTTGTATAATAATGATTGAAAATAAACAACTTTACTATATCCTATTGTAAGTTTTGTTGTACTTCCATGAATATCCTAGTTTAGAGATATTATAAGAAAGTTCATCATTATTAATTTTGAATCAAAAAGATTTAACTCATAATTTAATTTAATGATTTTTCATTTTTTGGTTTGCATGTTTAGAATATAAAATTGGGTAGCATTCGTACAACGGCAATCAATTATGTTAAACATATTTGTAATTTCATTTTAATAATTAAGTTAATTTTACATTTAGCTGTGTTGTATAATAGTCGTGTATTATTACGAATAAACTGTTAATTGCCCATGAATGCTAGTTATTAAAATAATTGTATTTCATTTTACAATCTTTTAATTATCAAAAAAAATTTGTAACTAGAATCTAAAATCTTCTGGTATAAAACATTTATTGAATAATATATAAATTATATAAATAAAATTTTATTAAATGACACAAACATTATGAGATATTGCAAAATAGCTAAATTTTTGTAAATTCTCCAATATTGAGTGTTTATAGAGTTATCACAAGTATACTTTATAAATCTTTTAAAACATAACAAAATCATTACAGTAACATTATTATATGATGTCAGATGTGACAACCAATTTAGATATTTCATTCTACTCTCAGAAAAATTGTTAAAAAAAAAAGTTTATTTTGAGCTCTTTTTATACTTATATAATAGGATTAAATAGATATGTAAATATTTCCCTAAATGTTTTTTTATCTCATTGTGTATGAATTATTCATTTATATCATAAATTGTAAATAGATAAATCATTAATAACTTAATTACCATTTGCGACTGTAAAAATGTATTTTGGTAAACTAAAATCTATTGAATTTATTTTTGCTTGGGTAAGTTTTATAATTTTAATTTACTAAACTTTATGCAATGTTTCAGGATAACTTTCCAAACATAATCAAAATCAAAATTATTGATTCAATAAAATTAATAATAGAAAGTAATTAACTTTTACATGAGTCAATATATTAAATTCATCATATATAAAGTTTTGTACTTTGATCTATAAATGTAATTAGAACAACTGGTTATGAAATAAATTAGTAGTTTTAGTTTGCTAGACTAAGTAATGTTTTCTGAATGAGTTATTAAATTTAAGTCGCTGTCTGTACTATTTATTTCTGTTTAGATTAAGTTTAAATGTTTAAAGGGATGTAAAAATAAAAAAATGGTGCACTTGAAATAATTTATTATTTTTATTCATACCTTTCAGACGCAATTTTCTCCTTGAGCCCTTAATTTTGCATGTTTATACATCCTTTTGTAAAATCTCTCCAAATTCTTGTAAAACGTTTCATCACCATGACATCCTGGTTTTAAGTTGGGAATGCTTTAAAAAAATAATTTTCAATTTATTGATATTGAATCTATTTGTTTGATGTGCGAGGAATTTGTAAATAATAACTTGTAATGTGTTGTTAGCTCTTTAATATGTGCTTATTTCTGATTTTTTAAAATAATATACTAACTCAAGATTTTGTCCACATTTGCATCTGGAAAGAAATAAAAAAAATTATTTTTGTAAGAAAATTATTTTAGATTCGTCTTACTTATTATTATATTTCAGCGAAAGTTCTGCTGCAAAAAACTTTGGTATAGGTTTCATGAAAATTAAAATTGAACTTAAATTTTAAATAATACAGTTTTTTGCAACAAGTATAAACATTTTTTAAAATTATAGCATACAAGTTTGATGAATGCTGATTCTGGCAAACTTGATTATGTCCAGTAGACATTAACGAATCTTCTGACATACAATCAAAATTGCGTGATTTTGGGGTAGACTTGGACCCAGCAGAATTTTTCACGTAGCTCATATGATCATCTGAATTAATTTCTGAAAAGTAATGCCGGTACTTTGAACATACGGTACAACATCCTTTTGACTTGTGAAGTGAACAGGGAGACAGTTCTTTAGGCGTTGATTTTTGTGATGCAAATCCACGCCTTGATTTATCTTCACATAATTGATGGCATTTTTCAACAGCTGGTATTGTAGTGTAGTCAGATGGTTGATAAATAGCATCTCTGCATCGACTAGGGACCACGAAAGATGCTTCAATAATTGACTTATGATTAAGACTTATGATATGAACATTTTTTTAAATTTGATGTACCAAAAAAACTGTTTTATAAACTTATCGCAAATTATACTATTTTAAGAACTAGGGAAGTTTAAATGAAATTAAAAGTATGATTGAATTTAAAAAATAATACAGTAATTAATATTTCTATATTAAATAGTTATTGAAGTATCGCACTTACAAAGGAACTTCGACACCATGACTGTGGCACACCTTTTTTTGTCTAATAATCTTCTTGTTTAAATTTGCATTACGACTGGCAAAATGATTCTGAAAATCAAATCTAATTCAAAAACGATTTGTAAATGTATATTTATAAAGATAATTTAATTTCATTAAAAAAATTTCTTTTTATAATATACTTTATTAATAACATTCTGTTAATTAATTTAATTTTCAAAAAATGAACAAATTTAAAATGTTTACCTTGGAACAAATAGTTTTATTAATTACTCGAGATTGTGTAAGATTTTTATTTTTGTTAGGATTTGCGATTTCCTCGACAGTAGTTTTTGTTGATATTTCAATTTTAGGTGCAATGATGCCCTGAAATAATATGAGTTTTAAAATTATAATACATTATGAGGATATATAGAAACTTTTAAATGAAATATCTTTTAAAAAAATTAAAAATCTTTCAAAATAACACTAACTTTAATTTTTTCTTAAATCAATTGTAAAAGTCAAAAGAGTACTCACAGGAAAAGATTTTTTTGTGTCCATCAACAGATCAACATCGATACCAGCTAACAAATTCTTATAACCAGGTGAGGGGTATAAAATATCAGCTAAATTTGTACAAAAAGTAGCAAGAACGACCCCTGGGGTATCTCGACAAGACCACTGTAACAATTCTGCATAAAAAATTTCCACCTCCAAACAATGTTGCAACTCAATAAGAGTATTAATTCCAGTAAAGATTTTTTCGAAAACAAATTTGTTGTGGAATAGTAGAGGAAAAACTGGATCGACTCGACTAGACTCCAGGTACGATTCCAGACAATCTATGCGCAAGGCGACTTTTCCATTTGAGCAAAGCCAAACTCCAGGGCATGTAATCTAACGAATAACAAAATGGAAATTTAATATGAAATTTCACGAGATGTAAAGTTGACTTCATTTTGTATACTTACAGCATATAAATCTAGTTCTACCTTCACACAAAATCCTCGTCCTGTCATTGTTTGAATTCACCCAGCGTTTGACAGCACCAATCATTTTGTCAGCATTTTACAATTAACTATGGAAGAAGAATTTTTATTATTTATGCAGATCAGCAATTAAATTGTGATTATTTCAAACGAAACTCGCGAATAATTACGGAGTGAGAAAAATCTTTGCGAGATCGTAAACTCTGTCATTTCTTATGATGTTGCTAGGGCGACGGTTCACCAAACAGGTGACTTGGTCTTGGATCATAAGGGTAGCGCCATACATTCAAACATAAAAAATTTGAAGTTTTATAGTACGTCGTAAAAGATTTGAATTACTGTTGTGTATGATTTATTATAACTGCTTTTTTTATTAATGTCTAAATACTTCGGAATATTTATTTGATGAATAATTTTACAATAAAGTGACCTCAATATTTTAAAATATTTGAACTTTAAACTAATTTTTTTAAACATATTTGAATAGAAATATCATACTTACAAGTTGTGTTGTTAAATTAAAATATTCAAATACTGTGAATATTATGCAAATAAATATCGGTATCAGATTTCTAAAAATAATTTCAGTATCATTAATCACTAATCATATAATAAAATATGTTTCATTTGATTAATTTAATTTATTAAATTATTGCTGGGAATCTTTGATTCTTACAATTAACTAAATTTCAATTTTTATAATGTTCTTAAGCAATAAGAATGTTTAACATAAATAATAAATATAATAGTGTGTAATTTTTAAACTTAATTTTCTGCAAATTTTTAGTTTTTAAACTAAAGTAGTCTGGATTTTTTTGTTTTGGTGTGATGTGATCGACGAAAATTCTTTAACTCTTCCAGATGGATATTGTATAAAACATTATTTTTCCTCTCCACACTAGGTAACTCAATGCTATTCAAAAATTCAAAAATATTTATCTCAGGTTTTTTTTTCAAAGGATATACATATTTCTAAAATACATAAAAAATTAAAAATTAATTAAATTTTAAATAACTTAAATCTAATCACTATTGCTTCAAAATTATTGAACATGAAAAAATACTTCAAACGCGCTGCTTGATGGATTGATTTTAATGGCTTTAACAAAATATTCTGAAGCATCCTGTATATTATTTTTCTCTAAGTACATATACATCCCCATATGTAGATATGTCATAATTTGATAATACTCATCCTTATATGTATTTAGTAGATTTTCAAAGAAAAAAAAAGATTTATCACTATTAATTATGTGTAAACATTTAATTAAATCAATATCAATATCATATTCTTTTATGTATCCTGCTTTTTTCAAAAATGCAGCAGCATTCTGAAAGTTAGAACATACAAACTTAATTATTAATTCTGGAACTTGAAAACTAACGGTTATTGAACTTTTATATATATATATATGTTATCTTATATTGCCGTACTTCGTACAATCCTAATTTGAATAGATACAGTCCTTTATAATGAAAAAATTTTGCTGACATTGGATTGATTTTTTCAACTACATCAAGAAATTTTTTGGCAGATTTAAAATCCTTGAAATCCATGAAGCCTTTAATTAGTTTTAAATTGATATCAAAGCTGTTTACATTCATATCTTTAAACTCATTGTACAATTCCAAAGCTTTTGTCAATTCGTTATTTTCAATGTAAAGTTCAATCAGGGCCATTTTAAAAAATTCATTCTTACATTTTTTATTTGCCAAAATAAAGTGCTTTAGTTTACGTTCGTTAAAAAATGATTTTTTAACATCTTTGCACTGATGCTTATACTGTAAACCATTGATATAATGCCATAAACCACACTGCGAGTTTGCATTATTTGCAGCTTCAATATGTTGTGCTATCTCCTTATGACAAGAACGTTCAATTTCACTGAAATGATACCATGATAAAGCATGACATCCGTTCAAAGTTCCTTTTTCTCTATCATCCTTACAATCAAGACCCTTTAAATCTTGTTCAAACATTTCAGCATTCAAGTTGAAGTTCAATTTTTTATGCGCATAATACAAAGTTGATCGAATGATGTATCTTACAACTTTTACTGATATTTCATCATTTTCTAGCATTCTAGAAACAAGTCGGAAAAATTAAATTTTAAATTTCACACTTAAATTATTAAAAACATTTATAAAAATGAAATATGACAAGTTTTTTAATTTTTCAAATTTTTAATCCAATTAATTTTTCAATATTAATATCAATAAAAACTTGCTTTTCATTCATATTATCATTCAGGTGAGATAATTGACTTAAATATATGTTTATAAGATAATTATCTTCAATTATTAAACTATAGCAGAGTCGCATTAATGTTGACCATAGCTTGATTAAATAATAATCATCTTCTTCATTGTCAAATTCTTTATCCTTGATACATGACAACTTAAGTTTTGATTTTTGCATGGCTTCTTTAATAGGCCATGTAAGGGGAAACACTAATATAACGGCAGTAGTGTCATTATTAATAATATCAATAGACTTTTTCTCCATTATTGATCTTAAATATCTAAAATATAAGTGAGTTATTAATATTTATTTAATGAAATTGAATTATTAAATTATTCTGGTTCAAATAAGTAAATTATAAAATGATTCTAGATTTTAATTACAACAAACATTATAAATATACTATTAAATTTTTTATATATCAGTTCAATTTCTATGGCCAATTATAAATAAAAGAAATTAAGTTTTTAGCGAAGACTATTAATTTTGACTGAATTAATATTGTAGAAGCAAATATTTTATTATAACCTACGCTGAAAAAATTAATGCGCAGCAACTACGTTCAATGATATCGCACAGGGGAAAAAAAATTAGTAATTCACTCCTTTTTTTACCAGTGAATACGTATACGTATCTGTTTTACCATTGGTGACAATGAAATTCAGTGTGTCGTGCCCATTGAAGTATAAATATACTGGAACGCGCTCTTCCTTTGCTTCTCTAGTGATCCGAGAGAGAGCGAATAAGTGGTTAGGCTGTCTTTGTTTGAACAGTCCTATTAAAAAATAATAGCATTGAATATTTGCTGTCACGTTTAAAACAATTTGGAAATACTTCTTACGCTTAAATAAAGGTTATAAAGACACGAATATATCCGAATGATATCATTTACTTTCCCCTAATAGGGCTTAATATTGTATATTATTGAAAAGCATTACTGCAACATTGTGCAATATTAATTGTTATTGAAATGTACTTATAAAATATCCATGAATTATTATTTGTCAGCAAAAAATAATATTGCTGTAATGTAATTTTACTGCAATTGTAATGTTGCTGCGATATTAATTAAACCTTCCAGTAACATTATTTTAACACTTTTACAGGTGTATTATCTCAACATTTTATTTTTATTTTTATTTTTTTAGACTCCTCGCAAGCACCCATAGGTTGTAAGAGTATTTCTTTAAAAAATAAAAAATGAACAGATGCTGGTTTTAATTTTTTTTATTAAAAATTGTATACATAAAAAAAACCGTGACCTCGCAGAACATGACATACACTATATCCCTATGGCCGAATAATATTCCGGAATATTAAATAATATTATAGGAATATTCAAGGAATATTATTATGAATATTCTTTTCATATTCCTACAATATTCTTAGAATATTAAATGCTCGACAAAAAGAATGTTATAAGAATGACTTTGGAATATTTATTAAATTAATATAAATTAAAATTACTACTATAATATTTATTTTAACTAATATAGTTGAAATAAATTAAAGTCAATAATTTCAGTAATAATTTATTTTTCAATTACTAAAATAATAAATAATTATAACTTCATAAAACAACAAAGCGTAATGATTATCAATCCACACTAACATAAAAAATGGAACGCAATAATAGCTATTCATCAAGAAGAGTCACCGTTACAACTTGGATAAGTGGTGACAATGATTACCAACTCTCTGTAAGGTAACGGGTTCGTATCCCAATACCTCATAAATATTTTTTTTTCTTTTTAATTTATGCAATAATTATTTTAGACGTGTTTAGAAAAATGTTAATCAAATTTATGTATAAAATAAAAAAAAATAATATAGGAATGTTCCTATCATATTCCAGGAATATTATTTTAGGCGGACAAATAATATTTCTAGAATATTCCAGGAATATTTTTTGAATATTATTTTCATATTCTTTTTACATTAAAAGAATATTCTAGGAATACTATAGAAATATTATGTGGTTATAGGGATGAAACGTACCTATATGCGTTTGAGAAGTTTAAATGTTTCGTATAATATATGTGTAAGACACCTTAAACTAAATATATCATTTATTTCAGAGGTGGAAGTTACAATATGTAATATCATTATATGAAAAACACGTTAATTATTGAGTTCACTCCAAATATTTGAGTACATAAATAAATCACTTAATCACTTCATCGCAGATTCTTCTTTTGGAGATAGCAATCTCACAAACTTAATACTGACATCCATTTCATTTGACTTTCTTCGACTAAAAATATTTTGAACTTTGCATGTATTCAGTAAAGAACTTTAAATGGATTTGTATGATAATTTTGAATCGTGTTATATTCACAACCTACCATAGTTTTAGCAAAAATCCACGTTCCGCAGACCTTCCGAACGTTAAAGAAAATCCTTCATTCTACCGTTCTCGAACATACATATGTTGTTGTGGTTCTGTAAACAAAAATCTTCGAGGAAAAGTTAAACAATATTAGTATAATATTCGATATGGATAATTTTCGCGATAATATGTGACCTACTGTGCCCGTTTAATACATTATTAGGAATATTAAATAAAAAAAAAACAAATATAATTCATTTTTAATTTGCAGTGGTAATTAGTTAGAGTATCTTACCACTAAAATTCCTACATAATCATTAATTAAATAGAGTTTAGATTCGGCATTCATTTATTAACATATTTCTATGACTGTCATAAAATTCATTAAAAAATCTGTGCTGAAATATAATCATACGGGAACCCGGGGAACGTTTACTACGTTTACTACATTTTACTAAGATCTCACATAAAATATAGTAGAGATAGATATACTTATATTAACTATCTATCTTTATCTTACGATACTGCTCATGCGCATTATAATGAACGTACAATAATACTAAATAGTTTTTTGAGAAGATCCAACATATGCGCGATCGGCGCAATATTTTGCCGTCATTGGAGGTTAGACTTTCGTTACCAACTGTAAAACAAAGATAGCAAGTCAAGTTATTTTCTATCTTTATCGGCTCAATTACGAAAGCGTCAGTGCGCGTTCCAATATATGTATATGTCTGATATTTTAACTTTACAAATAACGTAAACATCCGCGAATCTATAATCGGTTCAAGTTTATATTGCTTTAACTGTTTAACTTTAAGAGTAAAATATTTTATAAGCTCTGATGATTTATAATACTGAAACATTACTACAGAGGGCAGCATAAGATCAAATTTTTCTGCAATCTTTTAAAAACAATTCGCTAGAAATCGGATTTTAATGCAGAAGAGTAGCTAATGTAAATAAATAAAATATTTCTCTTCTTTGACTGAGTGAAAGTAGTGTTAAATTTATCTACCGCTAATCAGTTAGTTTCTTGGAAAATTATATGACGTCATAATCCTATCACATCAGCTGTAAATTTAACCTCTAAGTCATTGTAAAGAAAGAGAAACAATTTGAATAAAAATCAAATTAATTAAAAGCTAAAATAAAAAACTCATTAGACACAAAAATAGGATAAAATCGAACTACAGCAAATGTAAATGTAAGCTGAAAATACTATTTTATATTTTTAAAACGGTAAACTTATTATAACCATTTAAAATGTCACTTATTTAAAATCTAAAATAATAAATAATTTCTAAGATGTATTGAACATCGACATACAAACTGGGAATAAATATGATTCAAATTTCGAGCCTCATTTTCCGACGCTTTGTAAAAGCTAAATCTTCAAACTACATCAATTGTAGACACATGGAAACTCTTCAACCAAAAATAGAATGTCTTCATTCTCGTGGTTTAATTCAAATATCTGGCAAAGATTCTTCTGAATTTCTTCAGGGTTTAATTACGAACGATATGAAACATTTTGAGGATAGAAATACTAGTATGTATGCTCTTTTTCTCAATAACAAAGGAAGGGTTCTATTCGATACAATAATTTACAAAATTCAAGAAAATGATTTATTCTACTTAGAATGTGATTTCCAAATCATTGATTCTCTTCAAAAGCACTTGACCATGTACATTTTGAGAAAAAAAATTAATGTAAAAACACTCAAAGATGAAATTAAAGTATGGACGATATTTGACCCTTTAATAACAAATAAGTTAAGTAAACAAATTGATTCAAAATTAAAAGAACAGGAAACATCATGTAGTGTACAGAATAAAAAATCAAAAAAAACTGTTGATAATATTTTTATTTATGAAGATCCAAGATTGACAGATTTAGGTTTGAGGATTTTAGCCAAGAGTAATGTGAATGAAAAGGAAATTTTAAAAAGTTTAGGTATAAAAGATAGTAATCAAAATGACTTAGCCAATTACAAATCCCATAGATTGAAGTTAGGAATTGGAGAAGGTATTCAAGATTTTCCTGTTGGAAAGGCTCTACCTTTAGAGATAAATGCAGATTATTTACATGGTATTAGTTTTCACAAAGGTTGTTATATTGGTCAAGAACTCACTGCAAGAACCCATCATACAGGAATAGTGAGAAAAAGATTGATGCCTTTGATTATCGAGCAAGCAACTGACAGTAATTTTGAATACGATGATAAAATATATGATGAAAATGGAAATGCAGTAGGAAAATTTAGAAATCAAGAAAAAAATTTTGGATTAGGTTTAATGAGAATCAATGAATCATTAAAAGCAAAATATTTGAAAATTCAAGAAAAATCATTAAAAGTAATTAAGCCTGCATGGTGGATGCCTGAATCTCAAAAGGAAGCTGTGTCTACTACAATTTTAATTAATAAATGAGATGTTTTGAAATCTATTTTCATCAAATGTTTAATAACCGTTTAATAAAATTGTTATATTTATCGGAGTTTTATTTAATTGTACCTAGGCTGTTATCTAAATGTTTTATTTTTTATATGATATTTAATCAATTTCTTTCGACTTTGATTCCTAATCTGCCAATTTCAGTATTTTAAAACATACTACGATTCATATAATTTTATATCAAGTTGTAATAAGGTTCATAAATTTCTAAATTTACAGTTAAATTCAGTTGAATTTTAAAACATCATTCCTTGTACTTTTATATTAATGTTATTATTAAGCTTTTGTATATGTTACATAGGATGGAATGTGTTCCTGGGTCTTCTAAGAAAAATATAAATGTTGCCATTGAAAAAAATGTACCAAATGAAGATATTGAAAGTAGCAATAAAGGGACATTTAGATGTTGTATTTGTAAAATAGATGAGACATATGACTATTTTGGTAAAAAGCCTCCCTTTGCCAAACAATTAATGTATAAAGAAGAATGTTTTGTCAAGAAAGATCCATTTTCACCTCTGAATAAAGGAGAAGTACTTTTACTAGGAGCAAATTGTAATTCTTGCAAATCTCAAGTTTGCATAAGTTGTAGTTTATTTTATTCAAAAAGATATTGTATAATGTGTTGTGATCAAATAAAAGATGATCTACCTCAAATCATACAAAACAAAGTAAACACATTATCTAACTTAATTCAAAATGAGAAATAAATACATTAGGAATATGAAAGGAAAGAGATTAGTGGGATCAATTTTGTAAAATAATAAAACAAATAAACAATCACTGTGATAAAATTTTCATTTAATATTCATTTATATCACAAATACAAAATAATAAGAATAATAAAATATACCACGTATAAATGCTATAATTCAACTTTGCAAAATTGTCTATATGCTGTATATACAGTTCGGGTTACTGTTACCTTTCAGAAACACTTCTGTGAATCTACATCAAAGATGTACAATTTGAATTTAAGTATATATCTTAGTGTAAAGTATCTAATTTATATATGATGTTTTTAAATGTACTGATGCTGCATAAATCTAATACTAAAAATTATAAATTTAATAAAATGCTTATCTAATTATCGACAACAAAACAATTTCTTAGATTATTTATCTTACTATAGTAATGCCTATTAAGCTAATTTTACTACAAATTTAATGACAAGCAGAGTATGAAAACTAGAAGTGAGCTACAATAACATTGGTTCAATTTTATTTTAAAAATTAATTTTAGTTTAAAAAATAGATGATTAAACATAATTGATACAAACACTAAAATTTTGGTTAACAAATTATCAGTCGGAGATAAATTCTAAATTCTTATCAATAATATCAATTGAACTGACATTCAAAAACTTCTTATTCTTTCTTAGAAAGCAATTTTTTAGCCATAACTTTCTTTTGTTGTTTCTCTTTATTAGGTTTGTTCTTCTTCTTTTTCAAATCTGCTTTTTCACCTTGAAATTGGTTAGTGTTTTGCTTTTTTGGAGACTCTTCAGTTTGTTCTTTTTTAGAAACTTGCTGAGATTTTTGCACATTTTTCTTTTTCTTCATAGTTGTAGATTCACCTTGATTATTAGTTATTGGACTGCTTTCTTGTTTCTGCTTCTAAAAGAATAATTTGATATTTACATATAAATATCCTTTTTTCTAGGTAAATAGTATAATAAATTTTATAGTAAATATTGCAATAGAACTACAATTTTTACTATTTAAGAATACTTTCTATAATTTAATAACTATTTTTATAATCCATTATTTTAATTTATTATTATTTAAAGTTTTTTTTATATTATTTATTTTGAAAATAAATAATTAGATTAATCAGAGATTGCAACATTTATAAGAATTAATCAATTCCACTTCAATTTTAATTGTTAATATGAACTGATACTAATGGGATGCAATACAAGATCCCAAAGTGCTGTATTTTCTGCATTGCCGTCTTATGTATAATTCACATTTACTCAATTATGAGATGTTAAGATTGATTTTGAGTTGTGAGTGTTTTTTACATCACCATGCACATACATACATATCAAATTTGTTATTTTGTCCAACATTTGAGTAAAGAATGGGACTAAAGATTTTAACCAACATTGCATTTAGTATAGTCATCAATTTTTAATCCTACTTTTTTATTTTAATATACAAAATAATGCCAAAAACCCTGTATAAAAACACCTCATAACTCTAGAAAATCGATTTCGATGTGTCATAATTGAGAAAATGTAAAAAAAACGCAATTAAAATTCATAGTTTGGGATACGGTATGGCATCCTCTTAAGCACTTATCATTATCTTGTGAATGATAGATAATGTTAGTTTGACATGCTTGAAAAATAAAATGCAACAAAAACATTGAACCTAAATTGATATTGCATTATGTCAAAATATTTTTGCTGGAATAGGACATTTTTATTTTTTTAAAATTATGTTATTAATCTTTGATTTTTCTATCTATGTATTTACCAAAAGATTTAGTTCATACAAATTTCTTTGGACACATACCTTGTCTATTTTAGCTTTTTTATTTGGAGATTGCTTATCTGATGTCATTTTTCTTTTCTTAGAAGCATCTTGCATAATATTGTCCACACGGATTTCACGTTTTCCTACTGTTGATCCATTAAGTTCTAAAGCTAAAGAAACAGAGTCCGCAGTATTGAAATTAACATATCCAAATCCTTTACATAATCCTGTTAGTACATCTCTGATTAGGCGAAGTTGTGAAATTTTACCACACTTTGAAAACAGTTCATACAATTCATTGTAACTGACATCTAGAATGTTAAAAGTGAATTAAGTTTATGCTACAAATAGAAGTGTCATTAATCTATGTTTATTAGCATTATTATTAGGACTAATATATAGAAATTATAAATAGATCAATTTTTAGCTTAGATACTAACCAAATGGTAAATTTCCAATAAAAACTGCTTTTTTATTATCATATGTCTGATTTCTAACAACCATACTAACTCCAAGATAATGATCATCTAATTTTTGTCCATTTACAGCCAAAGCTTTATTTGCAGCTTCTTTTGTTTTGAAAACAACAAAGGCTGTGATACTATCAATTTTAGTAAGCATTTTTTTCTTAATAAAAGCTAGTTTTTTCGACATTTTTGGATTTTCAGGAATGATACTTCTGAATCGAACAGATTCTATTTCTCCATATTTTTTAAATAATTTTTCAAGTTTACGAGATTCAGTATCTTTTGGTACATTGCATACTGAAATTGTTCT
>JABFQB010000069.1:0-13875 GCA_022817105.1 Pseudanteris insignis
GCCACTTCTTATTTGTTGATCCAGCGTCTCGGCCTTTGATGCCAGGCGCTCTTCACTTCACGGCGTCTAGCTTTTCGTCCTCTTTCACGTGCCATCCTCCTCTCTCCTATTTTCTTTCTTTAGAATTACCTTTTTTCTTTTCGTCCCTTCTATACGCTCCACCGTCCACCGATGGTACTCCCAAATTTGTCATTACTTTACGACGATTCCAAACTAGTATTCAAAACTAGAATTTCATTCGATAGATTAATTACAAATTAATAGATGATTAAATTTTCATAAGTATGTTTTAACTTACGAGAGCTAATTTTTGCAATGTTATTTTTGGAATTATAAGTTATTATATTTTAAATTTTATAGTATTAATGCAAAATTAACACTGGTTTCATAACAATTTTTATCAAATATAATAAATTATGTAAAATAATAAATACTGTAGTTCTATCGAATTGTTGAGTTTGTTTATAATTTTACGTATCATAATTTCATCTTAATCAATGATGAAAACTCATATATACTCTCGGAGACAAAAAAAATCTACTACAAAAACTTCTACTTATCAATGAAGTACTCTACGAATCGATTCTAAATCCAAAACTAAACACTAACTAAATTCTAGTTATAGAATTTTCAGATTCAGTTATATTGAATATACTTCAATTAATTTCAGGAAGTATTTAGATACGTTAAAATATATTTAGTTGTATTAACTGAAGCAAAGAAGATAAATAAATTAAGTTGTATTAACTTTACTATTTTTCTCAGTGCGGTTTGTTTAAGTTATTTGAAATCGAATATTTGCGACACACGAAACGTTCAATTTTTATCAAATTAATAACTAAATTTCAGGCTTAAAGTTATTTATTTTAACTCTACAATCAAAGTTACGACGCAATACATTTTTATTTAGTTTTAATTTTATGTTTGCGAAATCGATTAACATTTATTTTTTGAGACATCGGAATGAATTGCAAATCAGAAATTTTGAGTTCATGTATGTTTATGGACACTGTAAGAAATATCTTGAAATGTAATGCATATTTAATGCAATCGGTACATTAAATTTCAGTTCCGTAGTACATGCATATTTCATGTATATTTGCATTAAAATTCAAAATTCATAACCAAATTCAAAATTCAAGAACCGTGGTGGGGAGTAAAGTACTCTTTTATTATCGACTCAAGAAGATACATAAATGACCGTGCTCGTTAATTATTACTTCTGCATGGGACTACTGGGTCGTGGGATCGATACTTAGAAGATTTCTTTTTTTATGATTCATAAATTCCTACACACGTGCATTAAATTCAATGTATGAAAAATTAAATTTTCAAAACTGGATGCATTAATTTTAAAGGAAGTCCATGAAATAGACTTTCAGTACTTTTGCATTAAATTTAATGTCTATAAAAGATTCACGGAAATACATGTATGCCTAAATGCATGAATACGAATATACGTAATGAGGTATTCGAATTTTAGACATACGTATATTTGTTAGAAAAATTTATTATTTCTGATTCAATACAACGGCATATTTATCACGCGTATTTTATATAGTCAATGATTTTTTCTCTATAACTGATCTTCAAATCATCTGTTAAATATATTCTTAACTGTTATCGTAAGCTTTTATTCGAGCTTTTATCAATGTGTATTACAGTTATGAATTTATTAGTGCATTAAAAGTGCACAAGATACTTAAAAAAATACAAGATACTTAATTTAAACATTTTAAGTGTTTTACCAATGTTAAAAACATAGGTTAGAAAGTAAAAAACGTAAGAATATTTTAAAATAAAACACTCTTATGCTGTAGAAACTATCTTTTTCAAAATAAACTCACTAACAGACCTTGAATTTGTCAACATCACAAGAATATCTGGCAATGCTGTGCTTAGCTTTTCGCGTTTTCAGTTTCGCGTTTTGGGACGCGAATAGACACTTGTTTTAATAACGAATTACAAAAAATGTCTTAGAACGAAAAAAGGGATTATTTAAAAATATATATTAAAATAAAAATATATATATTATTCCAAATAAAAATATTTATTTAATCATTTATTAAATTACATCACAAAGCTGACTTTATTACAATCCAATCTTCGCTGTACATTTTTATTATGCTTAACGACTTGAAATATAATATATCTTTTATATTTATGACATAAAATTGTTCATCTATCAGGGAAACGGAATAAGCATAATAATGTGCATCCCATGCTGCTTTCAATATATTGTATGAAAATAAAATTGATTGATTGTTCTAAATGATATTCTGGATAAATCCTAATTGAATTAATCCAGACTCTTCACCAACACATACAACTGAATTTACTTTAAATATTGTATTTTTATACTTAACCCATGGAACTGAAAATAATTGTTTATCTAATAAAATCTTTGAGTTAAAAAAACATTTACGCAATTCGCTTTCATCAATTGGACTTTGGGGACCGCTTTCAAGGTGAGATTTACAAAAGTCCCCTGATATAAAGGCATGCGACATTTTTAATTGATTTCTTATAGCTATTGTAGTTGGTGTATTTTTTTTACAATTTGAAACTGTTACATAATCTTTTAACTCTTTGTTCTTAGATTCAAATCTCATACACCATAGATGTATAAGTGGCCCACAGGCTCTCATTATTGTAGGATAATGAGTAATTATGTGTGACTTCTGAAGAAAATTAAAATCTATTTCTATCTGAAAAAATTCATTATTATTAATCATCAAATTGTTAATATTAGTGCACATAAAATAGTGAAAAATATTATGAGCATAAATAATTTTACATTTAATAATTTTAATGCAGTATTTGAATAAATTTATAAATCTTATAAAATAAATAAAAATAACAAAAAATTGTTATTGAAGTTTTATATAATTTTTTAGATTTTCAATGTAACTGTAGCCTCATCGTGTTTTTATTCAAATATATCCAAAGAAGGATCGTTTTTATTATGTAATATACAAAGTTTTTACCAATTGATGACCATCAGGTTGTTTTAGTACTTTGAATTTATTAATGTAATCATATGATGATATGTTAGTTGAAGTTAAAATTTGCATTAGAGCCGCACAAGTTTTGCCCCAATAAAGTAAAACGGTTGTCCAAGGTTCCAAACAATCTTGTAACCACTGCAATTTATCATCATTATTTTCACCTGAATCTAAAATAAACAAAGAAATATTACTAATAATTTAATTACATAAACACCAATTCAAAGTGAAATTCATTCATAGTTGAACTCAATGAAAATATGTTTCTGAAATACATAAACATCAAAACCAATTCTATTGTTGTATGGTATTATTATTACCTAGTGACTGAAGACTAACGCGGTCACCTAGTACGATTGGTTTGCAAATTTTTTTTTTTTTTACTTAAATCTTCAGATACTTTTGTTTTTCGGAATTTTCCCCGGTATTTGTTGTATTTATTCCACAGTTTACCCTTAGAAAAAACTTTTTGCCCAGTAAACTTGTTTTTTTAATAAGGAATAAAATATGTTTCTACGATTTCACCGAAAAATGTTTCTTCAATTTTTTCTGCTTATTCTTGCAATCTTGTTGTAGGTATACTGAAAAAGTTACAAATACGTCTTTGGCAAAATTTATTTTAAATGGGGAAATGGATATAATCAACTGACGGCACATTAATCAATTTTATTACATAATATAAAATTTTATGAATGATTTTATTTATAGTATTTGAAAGAATAAATTTATAATATATTGTAAGTAACATTATTTGCTCATGTAATTATATGAAAAGTTTTAAACATAAAAACTTATGCCATTTCGTTGTGCATATTTTTATATGTAAAAAGTAAAAAACTAGAACTTACAGGTGATTTTTATATTTCAAGATTTCAACAGCAATAATAGCATCGGCAAGATCAGAACGTTCATTTGGATCAAAACAAGTATTATGCTTGAACGAATTCAATAATATCAAACCTTGGGTCGATTGTTTCAAAATATTTACTATTTCGTTTGTATTTGAACTTAGAAGCTGACTTTGTTCTGCAACTAAATTCGCGATACTGATATTCGGGACTGATCTTTGCCCATCAACAGTTGTAGTACTGTGTCTTGATTTGAGATCAGAAATCTTATTATCAGTTTGTTCATTTAGCCATTGGTCAGAATCTACTAAACTATTAATACAAATTACTTCACCATTATCTTGATCTAATAAAATACAATAATTTGTAAGCATATTAGTACTTTTATAGTATTACTCAGCACCAAAAATTAATATTTTAACTTTACTTGTTGTAAAAACAATGTTTTGAAGTACACTATTAAAACAACGAAATTATATCATATGTAATTTTAAATTAACATATGCACCTTCTATTATCAAACTTGAATTTCTATTTCAATTGCTTCTGTTCTTACTGCACTCTGTGATTCAGAATTCCAAATCTAGGAAAATAAAAACAGACATATTCTTACTAAAAAATCTTGTCTTGAATATCTGAAAGTATGTTTGATGTTAAAGGCTATGTTTTCAAAGAAAATAGAAGACAAATTAGACTATGTTAAATTTTATTTTTTAAAACAAATAAATAAAATAAAAAATCAAAATAATAAAGTTTAATGGATAGAACAAATAATTAATATTTCATAAATAAAATTCATACGTTTATGAAGAATACATTTTTTAATCAACTAATTGAAATTTTTTCTAAATATTATTTTATTTATTCATAAATTGCACTTAATTCAGTTATATAATTATGATTATTATATCATCTACTTGTAAATCCTTAAATTCTTTATTCCAGTTGGTCCAAAATTTAAACCTTGGACCAGCCGTTGGAATTAGTTCTCGAAGAAGCTCAACATTAATACTTCTAAATACTTCCTCATCTATTTCTTGTTCTGTAAATTAAGCATATTTTATAAAATCAAGGAATTATTACATGTATATATCTCTACAAACCAATAATATATATTTTTTACACCCTTATTCTGCATATTAATTAAAAATATTTTTCATACTATGAAAATTAATGAAAGTTTACAATATTATTTATAAAATAATAAATGCCTAAGTAAAAAGAATAATTATTATAAAATATATAAATATCATATTAACTAATTATTGACAAAAGCTATAATGAAAATGATGAAATAATAACAAAATTAATTATCAATAATTTATAAGCAAATTTACTAAAAATTAAAATTTCAATATATTTTTGTAACTATGCAATATTAATCTATATATTCTAAATTCTTTTACACAATGTTCACATCTTTTCACGTGTAGCTTCCAAATTAAATACATATTTGATAATTTAAGAATCATACAAAAAAATGTATGCAATAGAAAATAATGAATATACCTTTAAAAATGGAGATGAAATTCTCCAAATGCCAATTTCTAAGTCTTGACTCTACATATTCATCCATCTAAATTAGAAAAAGTGCGTTTTAAAATAAAATTTAACGGAACCCTATTATTTCAACAATCAAAAATTCAATAATAACAATTTTGCATAACCTTTAAAATCGATTCATGTGCTTGAGATATACAACTAAAAATACTACTAATGCAAAGGTTAAGTATATTATTTATTTATAGTATTTAACTTACTTTTGTTATGAAGCCGTGTTTTCATTCACTATTTAAAGGGTTTGAAAAGTTCGCCAGCACACAAATATAGGAAACGGGCTCCATACAACGTCGATGTTTAAACGCGTTTGATCGAAACACCGTTAGATGGCTTGGGACTGCAAGTATTGTCTACTTTACCGATACAAATACTCGTCTCAGGAATACAGTGGGTCTAACATAACTATACATTCGAATTTCTAAATTAAAGATTCCATGAATAGCTAATCGGTAGATACGTTATTCTATATCAATAATATTTGCTTAGCAATATTTGTATACTCAATATATATATATAGGATTTTTATTTTAGTAATAATTTTCTGCTGCTGTATTCATACGTTAGTAAAAATACTCGTATGCCTGAAATAAGATAATGATTTTTTTCCGTGTACCGTATGCTGAGAAAAATATATGAAACAAATTATTATATATTTTCACGCAGACAGAAAACTTTTGAAATTATAAGAAAATTGAGATTATAATATTATACAGATTTTGAATCGATTTTCAAAAATCGTTAAAATACGATGATCTTATATTTTGGTTGGGCCAACACTAGGTCGACTGTCGGCTAAAGAATGGCTCAAGCCTGGCCCGATTGATTCTAATAATTTTAGCAATATTTTTATCTGCCAATACTGGTCTAGAGTAAAATGGTGTTTCGATCCAACTGTTTACTTATCCATTTACTATTTCCTACGTGGGTTACATAATTTTACTATATTATATTGTAATTTTTATCTTAATTTCAAGATTATAACAACTTTACGATATTATATAGTAATTTTATTAAAATTATCACCAAAAAATGTTCAATCTCTGCATAGCAAATTTCATAAAATATTTTATCTATAATTTTCATTTTATTTAATTCTTTTATTCTAAAACCATGGTAAGATTGAAATTTTACTTTTCCCTGTGTATAAGATTGTTTTGAAATTGGCATACTCTTTTAACACAGTTGTCTTACTCTTTTAATAGAGTCTTATTTATAGACGCATCACTGTTGTCTATGACAAAAAAGTTTTACGGAATTAGAAACTTTTAGGCCTAAAGACAGTACCGGGAGTTTTAAGCATTTTTTTCATGGCTTCCACAGCTGACGTAAAAGCGTATTCAATTATTTAGACCAGTTAATTATCAGAAATCTCGTTGCATAATATAATTGTATCACTCCGTTAATGCTCGTGATAATGAGTCGTGAGACATCGAATACGCAGTTGCGTGTTTATACAATTCAAATTATGTACGCAGGATCGTTTGATTAAATTTAATGAATGGATTGTAGAAACATTGTTTGGCTTTTATTTGTACGATTAGATTTAACTTCTAAGTAAAAATCTCTTGCAATAAAATTTATTTTTATTAACCATGACAAAAAGATAATATCAACTGACATGGACGTATAACCATATTTATTGTTCACATCATTTAATCTTGGATTTCATACAGCGTACAAATTTAAATTTCCTCGGAAGGTTCACTAACAAATTATTTGTTTCTAAAGTTTAAAATACTTTTTTTCACGAAAAAATTACAAATATGTCAGCCACTTTTTTTACCAGCTACGTATGTTAAAGTTAGTTTAACACTAACCGCAATTGGAATATTTTTTACGTGCTGAATGAAGCGTGAAATTTGTAATGAATGAACATTGATACGTGGAATAATTGACTGCGAAATCCATAAGAGTTGTGAAAAAAACACTGTTCCACAATGGCAGACGTTGCGTTCAATTAACTTACACGCGCTTTTGTAATTGATAGTAATGATCAATTTTCGAGGTTAATAAGCATAATGCTTCAAGGCCGCGCCTTGTCACTGAATTGATTCGACAAAGCCAACGACGCCTTCTATTTACAAAAGCTCAGTCATTTCTAGTTTAATGGATACAAGTTCGGGTCTATTTTTGTGACTCGGCAATAATACATTCAGAATACTTATTTTTCGATCATGCAATAATTATGGCAATGATTTACCATAAAATTTAAATGCACGCTGATTTATTTATATTAATCATAACGTTTAAATGATAGTCGTGGGTGCATAAATATATTTGATGGTATTATAAAAAGCGTTTCATGATATACTATGAATAAATCATAATTAGAACAAACAATTTTTGCTGTTAGGAACAATGCTTTGTTACAACACAGTTTATACAGAATCTAATTTTACTGCTGGCAATAATAATATTTCGCTTTTACAAAAATAGTAAATTTTCATTGCATTATGATTCAGAAAATATTTATATCAAAAGTAAATTGAATTCTACCAATAATATGATAATTTTGATATAAACTCCCGGTTAATGAACTTTGAATACACTTAAATTAATTAATTGAAATTAATTCATAAAAAGAACTTTTTTTTCAATATAATCCAAACAATCAATAGAAATTTTACCGTATAAAATGTGTACGTTTGAACAATTTATTAAAAAATGATGCATAATGTGATTATTCATTGGTCATTATGCACCATTGATTATTAATTATTATACTTCGTATTAACGAGTATGAATCATTATTAAACATTGAGTGACATTTATTAGTTTACTCACAACCGTAATGACGTTTTCACAACATTTTCAGTTGCCACAAAAGTGTCCTAATTAAAACCGAGCGGAACTAAAATATACTCTTCTTCATTAGCCGTTATTAAATGTAGTTATTCCTTTTTTTGTAATTTAAATTTGATGGATGAACGCTAGTGAGTAAATTGAATAAAAGTTAATAAAAAGAAAATAACGCAGGTAACAACTATAATTATATTCCATTAAAAATCAGTTATATCAAGAAGCTAACGGTTTAATACCTTAAATTGCATTTTCTTAGTATATTTATCATGTAAAAATTGATTTGATTCAACAATAATCTCATTTTATTATGATTTTTATATTAATATAATATATTCAAGATAGCTTAGCTTAAATTGATTATTCTTAAAAGCAGTGGAACTATGCTAAACATCAGAATAATTATGTTTGGAAGATTGTATTCTTATATGAATGAAAGTTTATGGATGAGATTTTTACTACTATCTGTTTAGATTTTTAAGTTTTTTTAACATATTTATCAATTTGTATACTTTATACAGAAACTAAGAGAAATATTAGAGTAGAATTTAACATTATTATTTAATGATTACGATATTACAATTCATCCTACAATTACAATATAGTTTTAATCAGTATAATTTGAATTTACAATTTAATTAAATTTTTATTTTAAAATGTTTGTCAATATAAATTACTATTACTTATTCAAATTAAGGTTATAGAATATTTGGCACTTATAAACTGAAATAAATAATAAACTAAAAAAAATAATTCATGTAATAATTAATTCAACTTCTACTATATTTGTTGATTTATAATACATAATTTTTGTAAAGGATACATTTTTTTTTGTAATAGTTCGTGTATGATAGGTAACCATAGGTTATATCAGCAAACCATTAGCTCAGAAATATAAATATAAATATATTATTCTCTCATTGTACATTATTTTAATGATACTGTTATACTTTTAAAATAATATTTGTACATTTTTATTAACGTTTTCAATTTACTACCAAAATTAGTAAATTTTTCAATAACTTTTCTCTCAGTTTTCTGTAACGCTATTAAAATTTATTATTATATTTATTATATTCGCAGAGTAATTATCAAATATAATACGTAAGAATGATGGATCGCTTGAAAAACACAAATAAAAACAAAAGGACGGTGCTTTTCAGAATAAGTGTGACAAAGTGGTAAAGTTGGTTCGCTGCGGCTCGTTAAAATATACAAGCTCCCTCGTGAATGCATCTGAAAAACGGAAAAGTAGTTGTTCGATCCAGCCGCGTATACCTCGCATCCATTGAATAAATGTTTCATTGCTGCAAAAGATCCGCTCGGTGCATTGTTCGCGCACGTTTTTGAGCCACATTTTGCCCCATTTCGCGGCGCAGAATTCTGAATCGGTGAGATTGTACTGGCACAGTCGTGATATATCAAAAGGTAGTACGCATGCGTGATTGAGCTCGACACAGATGTCACTCGTATTATTGAAATATATATGTCGCGTACGATGTGTATCGTTGGGAATAGCATGATTGTTCGAAACGTTGGTGCAGCATCGAAAATGCACACTAGGCTAAATGTTACAAAATATTTATTATTCACAAGTAATAATTTAATTTAATGACATCCAAAATACGATAATTTGTTACTCAGACAAATAGTACACCTGACATAATTAATTCTCATTTTATTGTTATGTCGAGATCTCTAATTATCGAAGATTTATACTTAAGATTAAACACTGTCTCTCTGGTATAGTTCAAGAGCAGATACTCTTTCCGTTGATTGAACTTAATTGTAGAAAATGCGGACATAATCATTTTCTGAATGTATGATTAAATGATTTGATTGATTGAAAAAGTTAGTGAGTAACAACAATTAATTTATATCAATCGATTACATTTAGAAAAATATTGTAGGAAAAATTGTAATAAAACATTTGTAAAGTGTTGTATACATCTGTAATTGAGACATATGTTTTTTTATAGCAAATTGTCTACATTTATATATATTATATTTCCCATTTTCTTAGTTGAATTTGTAATTAATAATAACAATTTTCGAAAGAATTCCCGTATACCACACTTTTTAAATCATAATCATAATCACAATTTTAATTATGTTTTTTCTCTCAGTGTAATATAATAATAAGAGAATAGTAGTTCTGCTATACCACATTCGTGGTATTTATGATCCTAAAATTAATCGTATCAGTACAACAATAGGCTTTTTCGAAGAGTTTATACATATTAAAGTTTTTGAGAAATAAAATTTTGCATCTCTTTGAACAAATTATAAAATGACTTTAGTTAAATATATATTGAAATTATATGATTACACGAACGAATCATAGATTTTATTCTCAACAATAGTTGCGATTTGAAAGACGAAGACAAATAATCTACATTTTGTACGTTATAGTGCCTTGCCGAACATCGTTATAGCATCAAAAATTGCATATCAACAGGGGCCCTGCTTAAAGTATTCATAAATGAAATATCATTACTATGTGATTTAAATGATTGAAAGAAATTGTAATAGAGTAATATAATGAACTACTATTTGATAATAAAAAAAGAAACTATATTTCAAAACGTAGATTATTATAAATGTGCTCATCAGATAAGATTCCTGTTCGATATTCACGAATGTTCATCACTTGGTAATATGTATCGGAAAAGTTTGAACTCGAATTCCGTTAATATGCCGAAAGTGAAGTACATTTTAATTCAAGAGACGGCTTTTGAATTAAAAATGCTTTGTTCGGTATTAATCCCTTGAAACGTTTTTGAAATTTGTTGATTTGAATGACTAAATATGGCTATTATTATTATATTGGCTAATTATTATCTGGAATATGAATACAATAATCATTCAATATTTTGTAAAGAGATAATTATAATAAATTTTAAAAAAAACTTATCTAGGATTCTATATTATAGAATCCTATATATTTTCATGTAATAATTTTCTATGAATACTTTTTGTTGAATTAACTGTTTCCAAAGGTTATATTGAATAGAGAAATTCGAATCGAAATATTATAAAAAATGAATTTTCAATTTATTTGCACCTATAGAAAGCAAAATATAATTGTAATTGCCATAAGGTATACTTTCGTGCTAAATGTGGCGAAATTTACAAGCTAGTCAGTAATTATGTGTTGTTATTATCAGCGCAATAATCGAACGATGCTTGTAACTTATAACCAATAATTCAGTTACGAGTTGCAAGTTTTTAATAATTAGACAATCTTAACTGTTTTGTAAGACAAAAGTTACAATTACTTAAATTTTAGTTTTGTTAGTGACTACTTAAGTGAGCTATTCATATTTGCTCAAAATTGTTTGTGTATACAGTTGTATTACACGGTTAAAAAAAAATCTATTTAAAATTGTTTGATAAATTATCATAAAGATAAACAATTTTAGTACATTACACTGAAAGAAAAGTTCTAGTTATATTATCAATACTGTATTGCAAGTTTTGGATATACTCGTTGTCTAAAGAAATATACTAGTCTTGATAAAAATTGCGCAGTAGAGCAACTGCACATCCTAAATACGTTACTCCATACTATTTGGTATCATGGACAAATTGCTATACCAAAGTTACGATGTGTCCTGTAGTGTTTAAAACTTTTCAATTATAAGTTATGATAAAATTTTACCTACGAAACGTGATCCTTCTTTATACTGGTATAAGCATTTTTTTTTATTTCACAACGATATCTTCGAGCCTCTTATGGTACAGTAATTTTACATAGAATTTTTTATACAGTGTAGTTAAACAAATACTATACATAGCATACTTTAAATAATACTATTTTAAAAATAAATGTTTCACTGATAAATTTTATGAAATATGCACCGAGAAAAAATTTAGTTACAGTAACAAAAGTGAACTTGACAAAATTTATTTTGTTCTGACAACAATCTTTTCATTGTGTACCGTACGATACTTTTCTTATGACAACAATAAGTTTCGTACAGATAACAGAATTCATATTGTAAAGTGTAATATAGTTATGATAACTAAATAATTCTGGTTACGTTAACAAAACTTCTTTTCTCAGTGTGTATTTCATATTCAAAAACACGAAGCTATACATTTTGTTTGTTTTTATTTATACGATAAAGACACTTATTATACATTTTTCATTATATATAACACAAATGTTAAAAATTTTTAAACAAGTTTTTGTAACACAAAACAATTGACGGTTGACTATTCGAAAGCAGACAATAATTCAGTTAATTATGTTATGGGTCAAATCTGAATGTATTGAAGGAAATCAATGTATTTATATAAAACACTCCCAACGTTTTTACCAACGAGTATAGAATAATTATAGAACCGAGCGATTTAATAACGAAACGATTAAGCTCGGCTAAGTTAATTCGTAAGATTACTGGATTATATTCATTATGGAATCAAAATGAGCACAGACAATCAAATATTCAAATAATTAAACACTCGAGGTATTTGCACTCTTTTCTTTAAATTGCTCTAAATCCCCGGGAATGCATATTTTACCAGTTTATGATTATTTATTTTAATATCATAAACTTTAAAGCCAATTGGCTGACAACCAAAAAACTCGTTCGTAAGAAGTGTACGTTTAACGTTGAAATTTCAAGATATCCGCATTCTAAGCTATTCCAGTACATTTTTTTCTTTCATTTGTGGATATGCATACATATACGAATCAACTTAACGGGACATTTTTTTTCTCAACTTAATTAAATTTATCTTAAATTTCGAGTATACTTAAATGTTTTCGGTCCTTTTTTTATTTCAAAGTGCGAACCGGCGAAATTTATGCTCTCGTCCTTGGTATGCGAATTGAGATTAAAATAGGTTTCTTAGACTCGGCACGGAATTTAACTTTGATTTGGTATTTTTTCAGATCGCCCCTATCCGACGGCGACGTTCAGAAAAAGTCCGAGAGGCCGTCTTATTATTCTCAGGAGGCAACGAGTACTTTATCCAGAACACGAAGGCAAAAGATCACATCATGCCTTCAACACAACGCTTTGACCATGTTGACCGTAACTGGTGTGGTGGGAGGCATCATTTTGGGCCTCTCGTTGAGAGAGGCGCGACCAAAATGGACGGAACGAGAAATAATGTACGTAAATTACGTGGGCGAGCTCTTTCTCAGGATGCTCAAAGGTTTAATTTTACCTTTGATCATGTCGAGTCTCATCTCGGCGATTGGAAGTCTGGATCTGTCACTCAGCGGAAAAATCGGAGCAAGGGCCATCACTTATTACATGATTACGACTGTCAGTGCGGTTATTTTAGGTAATTCGAGCTAATGGTCCTTACTTTTTTCCATTGATTTGCTAAGAGAACAATATTAACGAACAAGTGCTAACGAAAGTGATAACGAAATTAATTGAAACCGAATTTCAAATTTTTATTAATATTAATTATTTTTATTATAATTTTATATAATTTATAAAAAATCGTTATAATTCGATATCAGACAATAAATTTTTATATCTCGATATTGAAAAAAAAGCATGTACAAAAAAATATTAAATGTATTGCATGTACACAAAAATTAAAATCACATATCAAAAACAAAGCAAAATTTTATTTAGCTAATAGTTGTAATTGATTGGGTTGTATTCTATGATAATTCAAAATTTTCAAATGTCTGATTG
>JABFQB010000070.1:0-13859 GCA_022817105.1 Pseudanteris insignis
AATTATGTATTAAGAAGGATGGAAAATTACTACGCTTGATAATTTTTAAGGAAACAAAAAAATTATACGAATGGCATTTGTATTGGTTAGGCACGTCAAAACTTGTATGAAGTATTCTGAAAACGTGACGTCTTGACTTTAATCGACATTTTCATCGATCACAATCTTGCCTCGGCGGGCCTCGTCCACGACCCTTGACCCTTGATTCGAGAAGATAACAAAGTTATGATCACCAAATAACAAAATTCGTTTACAAAGTAGCATCGATTTTTTTTTTAAATTTTTCTTTAAATTTTATTTTATAAATAATTCATCGATAGACTTTTGTTTAACTTTGATTTATATATTTTTAAAAGTTGCTTACATGAAAACCATTGAAAAATGATCTTAATTTTCGTTTTATTTAGAATTTTGTATTATAATAGGAAGGATCGAATATTGTTTAAATAAATTGTTGAAATGAATTGTTAATAAAATAAAATATTTAGTCTATCGACAAGAGATTTTCTTCAAAAAAATTCCCTCGATTCGATGACAAAGTCCAAAACATTAAAAGAGAAGACAAGAAGGTAGAAATAAGAAAATGTATAACGATGAATTATGTTTGGTATTTTACATTATCTGTGATTAATATAATAGCAGAAATGAACAAATAAAATATAGCGAGACGATTTCAGAAAAATTGGCCTTTCGTTTGAATCCGTCCAATCTGCTCCTGGAAATCATGCCAACGAATGAATTATAAAAGACTCGGTAAGGGTATACTATATATATTTATCACCCTCTCTAATTTGGAAAAGTAATCGCTAAATACGTAGAAAATATCCCACCACCACATTGTAAGGTTATTGAACGACGTTCAGTCGAAGGCCAAATGTCCCACGAATAACTGATTTTCAAACCCACATAAGAATTGAGTTGATAGAATTATTTGCCAATTAACACGAAATTTAAAAGGATACTAAACTTGAAACACGAAATCCAAAGCTAACAGTGAGATACAAAAATTAAATACTACGCGACGATTAAAATTTCTTGGTTCAAAATTTTGTCATTTAACTTAACTTTCAATCATTTTTAATTTTTAAAATTTTATATTCATTAAAATATTAACAGAGACAATTAATAAAAATTGAGTTAATTTAAACTTATATTATAAGTTATGACAATGTAAAGTATAATTTATTTCCGTTATGAATTGAATTAAATTAGAATAATAAAATTAATTATTGATTAATTGAAATTAATTAAAAAAAATATCTCTGTATTAATTATTAGTTCCTATAATTCATTAACTACATAATTATTTATATATAAATGAACAATAACATTGAGTTAGATTTTTTTTAAATTTAAAGATCCAATTTAAGATCAAAGAATTCAATAAAATAATTGTAAAATCGTTGTCGAACTTTAAACGTTAACTACACTTAAATTTTACTTCTGTGCGTAACCGCGAAATCATTACTCGTCTGAGTTCTTATATAAATCGGTTTAATTAAACGATATGATTGCTCACGACAAGTTGTCACACGAATATATTAACTCGTTAACTAATGAAGAGAATTTGAAAAAATTAAATTTTCACACTTAAGACTGCAAAGCGTTACAATAAGCCGACAGTTAATTCTAACCTTTCACCTTTTATTTACACTGATACTAAAATTAGAGTAAAATTATTTATAAATAATTCAACTTTGTAAAAGTTGTTATGTTATGTTAATGTTTTCATGCGCCGGGACATTAATCAATTCAATATTATCGGCAAGCAATCGGAATAACTGTAGTTGTTTAAACATTTTATTTCATTTCATTTGATATCATTAATTTCATTATATTTGATATGATAAAAATCATTGAATTTTTTTTGACAATCGTTGAATAATTTTAATTTCCGTTGCTCATTGCATAAAATTATTTTTTGTTCTCATATGTGGACATTTTGATTAATAATCTATTTTGAGCTAACAGAAACGTAAAAAGCGAAAAGTATTTTACTAATGGAGAAGAGAAAAATGTTTAGTTAACGTAATAATGTAATGATGATTTGATATGATGATATATATTTCGTTGGTTGTGCTAAAATTATGGTCGTCAAAACTAAACTTTTGGTTGCCATAACAAAAATATGGTACAAAATACCATATAGTAATATTAACATTACCAACACACGCAGAGGAATATTTTGTCAATATTACCAAAATTTAGTGTATTTGACAAAACTTTTTCATTTTCAAGTTTTTGTTAAATCAACAAAATGTTTGCATTGGAAATGCTACCTAACCTATACATTTTGGTTGTCATTCATCAAAATATTTTGGTCAATTCAACAAAATGGATTTGACTCAATCGATCAGGTTGATTGAACAAATTTTTTTCATTGAAATGAATTTAATAATTTAATAATTTTTTTTTGTTGATTCAAAAATTCATTTCTGTGGGTGCAGTAGGAAATAATTAACGCGAAGTTTATTTTGTTACCGTAGCAAATTTTTTTTTGTCATAACATAATATCATAAAGTTGTTGTTAGAACGAAATAAATACCGTCAAGTGTACTTTTGTTACCGTAATCAAACTTTTAACTCGGTGTAGTTTATTGAAATAACTTGAAAAATTTATCATAAATTTAAGCAGCCATGACAATTAAATATAATGGAAAAAAATTCTTTTCAATAAATTTTGTATAATTTTGTGCGCGTGCGTGTTTTTGTTAATGCGGAATACAAAGATATTTAATAATACAAAAAAAATCTCTGCGAAATAGTATTCTAAAATATCAGTGTTGATCAACTTTATTCCAAATAAAAGGATCTTAAGACCCAATTTGACTGTCAAATTGATGACGCAGGCATTAAATTTAGAACGTCCGAAATACGAGAAATCAATGACAAATAAATACCGGCGGTCAAAATGTGACTGCATGAATCATCGTGTTACTAGCTTAACGCGTCGTCAAATTTTTCTCGTCATATCCATTTTATCACCTACGCTGTGCGGGCACTACGAAAAAAAAACTTTCAAAGTTCACTAAGTCAATGAATAAATATACAATTTTATTACTAACGCTTCTAAAAAGTTTAGCAACGAATAAATTTTTTGATATCTTGTTTTGTATTATGAATTGAACTATAAAACAATAGTTTAATTAATGCTACTAATAATAATCTTCGAAATCTTTTGATTTTCGTTGAACAATTCATAAATGCTGAAATTAAAATTACGTTGAGTACAAATCTTTAAACAAAAATAAATTCTACGATTATACAATTTCTTTTATTTTTTTTATTCATATTAGTTTACAGCGCCACCTACATATATTAGTCTATTATAAATGATAAAACAAATCTAAGAGTTGAATTTTTAGAATTTTTAAATAAAAAAAACAAAATTTTAAATGGAACAGTCATAGATAAAAAAATTACATATTTAAATAATTTCCGATAATTCGAACAATTCTGACATCTAAAACCAAAGATATTCCATGTTGTAGTTTAACATTATTACACTAAATTAAAGGCTATCGCATTCTGACCTTAAAATAATGACGCATAAAACAATAATAACATATAACTAATATTTTTGGTATCATAACTCAATTAAACTCGATATTAAAAATTTGGTGGACTGTACTAAAATTATTGTAGGCATGACAAAAATATCGTACAGTATGTAATAAAAACATTGTTGTTAGGACGAAATAAATTTTATCAATTTTATTTGCTGCTGTAATCAAATTGTTATCATTAACAATTCTGTGTATATTAATTTCTTTTTGTGTCATATTAAATTCGAAATGTCTGCTGTGATAGGAAGGAAAATCAATTCTTTAACTAAAAAAATTCATTAATCAATTTACTTAACTGAAATTTTAGGTTCCTATAACTGAAAAAAAATTAAAAATATAAATTTTGTAGGTTTTACTAAAATTATTTTTGTCGTATATTTATATCGTACAGTGGGCAGTAAAAATATAATTGGTAAAATAAAATAAATATTGTCTAACAAATATTAAATAAGTGTTGTGAAATAAATAAGTAAATAAATAAATAATAAATTTATTTTTGTTATCATAACCAATTATCCTTCGGGGTAATTATTTGTTTTTTGTGTCAGATTCTCATCTGGTACCATCTTATAATGTCTAAACTGTATCCGATTCGACAAAATTTAATTTTTCTGGAAAGCAACTGGAAACAATGTTACTTAGTTTGTATTAAGGATATTAAGGATGTAAAGCTTGGTAAACCTACAATTTCGCTTGGTCGTACTTAGTAACCCACTAATGCCTCTACAAGCGATTGTACAGACCTTATAAGTGAACCGTGACTGTCTTTATCAATGATGTCAGTTTTCATTTTCAATAAAAGAAAGTCATAAATCATAAACATCTTTAACTCGTTCTGACAAATAAAGTGCATCTCAACTCAGACCACATTCTAATTGATGCGTGACCGTTGATTACATATTATTTTATTTTTGTAAATATATTTTTGACAAAAGATCGCACACTGATTCCAAAAAAAACAACCTTCCATACAATATCAGTTTACTAAGATAAATGTATTAATAGAGTTATTTTGAAGACTTTTCTTGTTTTTATTTACAAATAGAACACAGGTCTATGACTGTAACGAATTAGTATTGACTGAAATGAATCAAAAAGTGTTTACTTTAAGAATATTCCCTCTAATAATATTGACTCTGTGACTTTCGTTGCACGCTTATCAATTGCAACTCATCCGTAAACGCTGTGTTGATAAACATTATATGTTGTATATTACATGTATACAGTACATCAATGTTGTGTTTGTCTTTTGAATTACATAATAAATCGTAATTTGATATGTATTATAATAATATATTATCGGTTAATAAACCAATTAAAAGTACCAAACATGAGTAAAATTTCTGTTAAAATTGCTATACTTTATGGTAGCAATGTAATATAAATAGGGCTTATAATAGAAATAAATTTTTCTAAAAATTATATTGTCTAAACCATTATTTTAATTAAACTTAAATGTTTTAAAAAAGTTTAATAAAGTAAATAAGTTTAATTTTATTTTTATTTTGACTTATTATCATTGTAAAATTTAAAAAAATTATTAAAATTTAAATTAATCCTTTTACTAATCATTTAGTTTCTGTGGTTATACTTATAACTGGTGAATCAGTGAATTTTCGCTAGTTTACTTTTAGAAAGTGCTAAAAATCATTTTAGCTAAATCTCAATTTGCCGAAAATAGATTTTGTTGAAAATATTCTTTTGACTCAATTATTACCTTTTCTAATCATCAGTTTGACCAATCGACAAGTTTGCCAAATTTAATATTACATAAAAATCGTTATAACTAAAGTTTCCGAACACAAACTTGAATAGTTCCATTGAATTGTAAATACATAGTACCATTTAAAATCAATTGTAATTGGTTAAATAATGGTTTATTCAAAATGATACAAATTTAGTTGAAATGATTTCTAATGTAATATTAAATTTAGACAATTTGACAAATTGGCGAATTGACGATTAGTAGAAGTTATCAGAAACTACTTTTTCTAATTAATTGTTAAATATTTAATTAGCAACAATAATGTATGGATAAAAAATTAAAATTAAAATACTTTGACAAACTTATTTTTTAATCATTTTATCTAATATCAATGCTACAAAGAAATAAGTCAATTTATTGGTTACAGAAAGTAAATGAATGATTTAATTTTCGTAACATTATAGTGTTTCGTAATCTATTTTAACACTGCAAATGCAACAAAATTAATTATTCGATAATTAAGCCTAGTATATTAAACAGATTTTTTTAAATACTTATGAATTATTATTCATCACGTCATTAAACAATTTGCATTATTTCTTAATGACATATCCATTATTAATTAGTATTTTTCATTATTATGCATCGACGATGCAATAAACTTTTATTTATGGAATAAATCATTCATAATTATCGTGTTTTAATCTTTCAATTAATATTAATATAATAGTAATTATTCGTGTCATAATAAAGGATCTTGAAAACAATTCAATTATATAGGATGTTTGGAACAAAAGATCCTTTTAGGTACATTCTTAAAGAACCAAAAATTCATTTCAGATAATATTACATTCGGAGATAAAAAGTAACGCGCAATTCCGATAATTGTGGTTAAACAAAAAAGATAAATAACGTACATTTGTAATAAAATGTGATATATTATATAATCAATCAACCATAACGCAATAATAATAATATGTGCTAATTTTTAATTTAGGTATTATTTACACCAGCTAAATTATAGAATAGAAAAGAATAGCGAACAGAGTGATTCAAGTTGAATTATATTCTATTTAAAAAGTATTAAAAACTACAAGTGTTTACCATTTATTGAAACTTTTTATGTCAATTGAAGGACATATTCCTTTAGCCAAATAATATTCCCGACTAATAAATAATATTCTACGAATACTTCAGGGATATTATTAAGAATAATATTTTCATATACCTAGAATATAGTTGAGAATAACTATTCATAAATAGCTATTTATTGTTGCGTGTCATAATAATGACGTAGTTGAGTAGAGACGACACTTACCTACCAACCATAAGGTAACAGGTTCGTATCCATATTAATCTGACATTTTTTTTCCTAAAGTAATAAAGGATAGTTTATATCATAATCCAGGAATATTATATTATACAAATAAATAATATTCCTAGAATAATACAAAAATACTTTTAGAATATTATTTTCATATTCTCTTCGTTCTCAAAATAATATTTGGTTATAGGTATTGTTTAATATGAAAAAAATGTATGCAGCAATATGCATTTTGAATAAAATTTGTTTATTGTGGTATAAAACTGTACTGTCAGTAGCTATGTTCTGGCCAGTACATGCTGCTGTAGCTAATATAAACGATAAGTTTACAGGATAATCTTTCGGACCTATAGCGTATTGGATAAGTATTCAGCCTACAACGCCAGGGACGACGGATCAACACATCAAATTTTTACTGACAATTTATGTATAAACCTACCTTGAACTGTGGTATAAATTAGCATATTAAAACCTGGGTACGTATTCATCAAGTTTAAAACTATATAAACCTAAAAAAAACTACTTACGTTCGACATATTTTTTATTATGATTTAGACCATTCTGAGCAAAAATCTGACTAGTACCTACCTAAAAAATGTACATAGAAAATGTCCAGACCCAGTGTGACGATTTTAATCAATTTCAATTTTTAATCAACTTGCTATTTTTGCTGACTAGAGTCTAACCAAAAAATATAAATTTCTAGCTAATTTCGCGCGAAAAACTGCTCAATTTTTTCACTTGGGAAATAATATTGAGAATTATAAGTATATTTAGGTAAAAATAAAAGTAAAAATAAATCAGATTATTTATCAAGTTTAAAACAGAACTTGAAAAGTTGAAATGCAGGTATAAAATTGATTTAAAAACAACTCAATTATCTGCATTTATTAAATACTTTATTTTATTTAACAAGCATATTTAATTCTCTTAATCCCATGCTAAATTCATCAGAGTTGTTAAAAATTGTATGAAATGTTGCACGCCAAATTAATGCATGTAACTCAGTATGCGCTTTCGATCATATATTCCGCAAATCTGGTTTGTAATTTATCGAGATTCAAATATTAAACCGTTGCATTTCATCAAATAAGTATTACCTGCCCGCTTCATAAAATCAAGATAATATTCCGTATCAACAGCTGTTATACACTACGAGAAAAGTATACGTAAAAAGTACTATCAATATTTATACTTGGATGTATGACGTCAAAATGACAGTTATTCGTGTACAAACTTTGCAAGTTTATCACACTAAGAGAAAAATTGAATGAAAATTTACTATGTACTTATAAAGACTGTATAAATAAGTACTGGAATAGTACTTTAAGCACATACCTCAAAAATGTATAAATATTACTATGCAACATAGTAAAATTGAATAGAATTTAAGATATTTTTACTATAATTTGGTGAATATTTACTACTTTTCATATAGCAATTTTCGTACATTTTCGTGTGATGTCCTCAAAGTACTACTTCACGGTGAAAAAAGTTTCTATAAAAATTAACATACTTTACAGTATTTCATTGACATAAAAAACATTCGTTTTATTAATTATCACGCCATTTGTAAATACTTATCATAACTCAATGAATATTATTATACTTTATGATAAATTCTTTGATATCTCTAATTGTTTACATACATTATATGACTTATCTAAAATCATTTGTGTCAGCTATACTATAAAGTATAACAATTTGTATACACTGTTAGAAAAATTGTATTAAAATTTACTAAGTTTAGTAGTACTTTGAAAACATAACTGAAAAACGTATAAAAATCACTATATAATACAATTTAAGGTATTTTTACTATGTTTTGATGATTATTTACTACTTTTCATATCAATTTTTGTACTTTTTCGAGTGATGTCTTCAAAGTACTATTAAATATAGTAATTTTTCATACAATTACGTGTATACTGAGAGAAAAATTCTATAAAAAATTGCCGAACTGAATGCAAATTTCACGAAAATTTAATGAACTTTTCAATAAAAATTATCAATATTTCTTGAATTTTTAATGAAATATCTGTAATTATTACTGAAAACTTCACTAATTGTTATCATTTTCTTAGTTTCTATCTTGCTTGTTTCGTGTCATTTTACTATCATGGATAAGAATTTTTCAATCAAATATTTATACAAAACATTTAATTTTGTGTTATACCTTCAAAATACAAATATTGATAGCACATTATACTTACAATTTTCTCTCAGTTTAATGAATCGAGACTCGACGTCTATTTTAGTTACTTCGATCGTCGACATTCGAATGTCTGGTCCAATCGACAAAAAATGAAAAATTCACTACAAATCAGGAAATGCATCTTTTATACTTCTTTCCATACCGTAAACTCGTCGTCCTGTTAACGCACACGCGTGGATGTAATGACAATCACGAACGCTTTCGTTACGCCTGCGGACACACGAATTTAAGGAGAGAATTATGACAAGGGACGCGCTGCGTGTGTGGGTGGCATACGAAGTAACGTAAACCTTTACAAACCAGCAGCACTGGCACAAATTAACCCAGCCAATCAACTCGGAATCAAATTTTCAAACGTCGATTCGAAAATTATCATCGTTCAGTGTACATCGTAAAACAATAAATATATCGGATTAATTTTCGCACGCATGCACGACGTCGTCGTTTCATCAATTCGATCCTTTAACTCGTCAAATTATATAGCGCTTTAGTCACACGCTGACACTTGTGACAAAAATTACGAATGAATTTGATAAATTAATGTTAATCGAATGATATTAAATGAAACTTGACTGGTAATAATTTTCTGGTTTGAGTAAACGGAGAAAAAAAATCACTTTAAATTTGATATATACACTGAGTAAAAAATGTTGTGCATTTTCATATCATGATATTAAACGAAACTCATATATTGTATTGATAAGAAAAATTAAAATCAATAATGAAACAAAGCAGAATAATTGTTAGAAAACCCTTTATCAAGATTGATTTTTATCCTACGATAGTTTCAAATTTTTTAATAACTGATTGTAATTTTTTTTTTTAAATGCAATATATGTGTTTCGATTAATATTAAGCTATGAAAATCCACAATACTTTTTTCTCAGTGAATTGAATTAAAAAAAACAATGTATTTAAAATAAAAGTACGTTTTTTAGAATGTTAATATTTTTTTTTTTTACTAAATATTACAATTTATCTTAGAAATGTTTTCGTATCAAAAATTATCGATTTTTCAAAAGTAAAAATATATATTTCAAAACTCTATGAACTTGTAACAATGAAAACATCTAAACTATTATTTTTAAGAACCTCAAATTTTTGAATTCAGAAATAAATCAATAAGCCAATATACAAGGCTTTCAATATCTCTAAAAAATTTTATTCTTATTTTCTAACTTCGACTTTACTAAACCATACACCTTCAGCATTTGCAAAATATAAAATGAAATCATAATTCGATTTTCAACATTTCACGTATTATTCGATAAATTTTCGCCCAATAAACAACTCGATTTTCAGCGAATGATAAAGTGACTTTTAAATTGAACATTAATTACAATACCAGTCACGTTGAGATAACGAATCAGCTGATTTTTCTCATGGCAATGGAGTTAGCTCTGTAAATTATGATATTTGTCGTGTTAATAATTTCTGTTGGTGGCGCTTAAGTCGGGTGACCCGAGTGACGGAGTGATTTGAACGCAGCTCGTCGTCGTCGCTTCGGTTATCGGAGTCGATCATTCAATTTCGCGCTGCAAATTGTCCGCGACGGAAACTCATATCCGGGCACTTCCGGCCCCCGGTCCCTCTCGGTGCCGCCCCTGAACGGGGACCACACAGATGAGCGGCGAGCTTGTTTCCGATTCCAGGCCGAAGTCTGCCTACGTACAACTGCTTTTCATTTTCCTGAACCTTTCAGCCTCGATTATGTAAAGCCATCACGAAAATTCAGCCAGAGTGAATTCGGTTTGATTTCGCAAATCTTCGTGAATTTTATTCAGTTTAAAAAAAAAAAAAAAAAAGAAAACAAAAAATTAAATTACAGTCAGTAGTAACATAATATTAATTTTCCTCTTACTATATCAATTTTTTAATTAGTTTCAAGTAACGAAAATTCATTATGATAATTATATAAAAACTTGAAAATGAAATGTTCAAGATTAAACAATTTTTTTAGACAAAATTGTTTACAATTCATATTTGTAGAAAATAATAATAATTATTATTATTATTGTTGTTGTTATTGTTGCTGTTATTATTATTGTTGTTGTTGTTATTATTGTTATTATTATTGGTATATTATTATTGTAGCTTATGCTGTTGTAACGTTATTTCAGTTATGATAACTAAAATATAAGTTATTTCAACTAAACATTTCCATACTGTTTTCTCATTATTTAGTTTCATCATTTTTTCTATGAATTATTCAAGTTATTATATGTATGTTAATTTACAATTTATAATGAATAAATTCTCTTACGTCACGATTACGCTAAAAAGTAAGTTAAATAAACATTGCTGAATCTCGTGATATTATGTCTAATTTTTTCTTTACTTTTAAGGCAATTGGCTTTGCTAGTAAAAGTAGCATCAAAAATTATCGTATGAGGTGACAAATGACTAACTTGTGTGCAAACGAAATCTAAATGTTGAAACGCATCTACAAACGATTAGACCAATTTAAAAAAGTGACGTTCGAGTGTTATTCGTTGACGGACTGAGAATTCCACTGTTCTGTTATTGTTTGAATGTCATTTTACGACTCGTTTGAATCTCATCGAAGTATTTTACTTAATCACGATAATTTGACGTACGACGTTTCGATCATGATGGTAAAATAATACGATGTAAAGTGATGTTGTACAAACACAGCGAATCGAAAATACAAGTTGATAACTGATTTATATGATAGAATTCGTCGGACTAGTAAAACGGCAATTTATAATAATTTATCAATTATGATAAATGTTTGAAACACGATCCAAACAAGTTAGAAAAAGTTTTGAATATGTGATTAAGTTAAATGTTATTAAACCGAGTGTAATGTACAAGATGATCTGAAAACGAAAAATATAAATATAAAAAAAACATAAAATATAAATATAAATAAAAATAAAAATATACAAATATAAGTATAAAAAGTATAGTATAAAAAGTTCGAAATGTTTTAAGTTTTTATTTTGTTGATGATGAAATAATAAAATATAATATCTAATAGTTATTACATTTTGTTGAATTTGATATGTGAAAATTTGAATGGTTGTTTTTCTTATTCTGTTAGTTTTGTATAAATTTTTATGGGTATACCGACAAAATTTATGTCGTGAACTTAATTAATTAATTTGTTTAATACATTTGAGTATATATAAACGGAAAAAAATAACTTTAATTTTACACATAATTTTGAGGGTTCATTAGTAAGGTTCACACACAACACAAAGTATTGTACATTCTTATTGTCTCCAATTATTTCTAACGATTCAAAATTTGTTTTAAATAAGTTTCATTCGAGCATTAATGACTTTTGAATATAACTTCCTTTCATAATGTCGGACAAATATTGTTTTCGTTGCTGATCGGATATTCCTATTTTTGCCCGTGATATAAAGCCTATTTTACTCGATGACCCAAACGTTTGCTTTATTCGTCAGTGTCCCCAAAACTCCATTACCCGCGCTTCGGTACGTCTGTAAATCTATTTCGCAAATCAATTATTGCTAGCTTTGGTAGCAATAAGCATCTCTTTTGGGCGTATCGTATACACCCGATAAATCATTTTATTACAACCCAATAAACTGCCGGCTCGCTCACCATTAAAATACAATTTATTACAGTCCATCAAAATACTTTGGTGGATCCGTGGCGTAAAATGTGGCGCTTAGCCGGTGCAGCGGGTGCAACAGGAGGCAGTGAAAAATTGCGCGATACCGAAGACAAACGCTCGGAGCATTTATCTCGTAAGGTGCGCGATCGAGGAATACCCGAGACTCGGCGCTTAAATCGGTCAATCATCCAAGAGTCGGCGAGACGAATTCTCAGGCGAAGTTCAAGTCTACCGTCGGCCGGCCCCGCGTCGCGACGCCACTGGAAATTCAGATGAGCCGTCGAGCGAAGCTTTTCGGTCGCGATAACTCGCCGCGGAACAAATTGCCAAGTCTTTTAGCGAGGCGCAAAATGCAGCCGAGCAAACACGCCCCACGCGTCGACTCTAAAGTTTGACGCATTGTCGACGTATAAACGGGCGCGATTGTTGCGCGTGAGCTGGCAGACGTAAAACTTGGGAGAATCTTTCGCCTTCTTTTTATTCGTCTTTCCCACTTTGGTGCTCGACTTATTTGGCTAACGGCGCTAATTGCAGACGAACCGGGCGAACGGCGTAGCGAAGAACGGCCGAATTACGACCCGCCGGACAGTAGCGAAGTTTCAAGGGACCGGCAAATAATTTTAACGATCGATTAACCCCGAGCCGAGAACCATGGCGAACGCGTGAGTATCGAGCGTTAGGTTGTAATGAGCGTAATTGTATTTACCGATGAGCCGATTTCGTCGGCACGTTACAGTCGACGCAAAACTCGTCTTGGAATTGCGATCGGTCTGGCTGACGGGCGCTTATGTTTACGCGCGTTGAAGAAAAACAAAGAATAGAAGTTTGACTTACTTTGACTACTGTTCTCGGAAAGTTCAAGATTAGTTCAGTTGAATTCAATGGTACGATATAACCTAGCTATTCCTTAGCATTGCCTTTTTTTTACGCGAGCGAAATGCTCTTATTAATTTATACACTGATTACCTATCTTAATACTGTTATTATAAACAGTCTACTTATCTTAAATGGATTCTACCTATAATTAGTGGATTTGTACTTTAGTTTAGGAGAATATATTCGTAATTTGAGAAAAGGATATAAAATGCGTGTCATATATTACATGGTACATTACCAAAATTTTAATGATTTATAGTATACCAAGAGTCATAAACGTATCATTTCATAGGTTAATAATATTAAAGTTTTCAATTTTGCAATCTTTTACTTAGTTGTGGTAAAAAAACAATGTGAAATCTAAACTAACAAATACCTTGACTTAATTAAACTCTTAAGTTGATTGTAAATACATTGAAAACCTACATAGGAAAAAATAACGATGTTGATTCTAACGTGAGACAATGTTGGATTTATATTGCGAATAATAAAGGATAAATATCATTATAATAAAGGATAGACATAGTACTTTCTTTGGTTTTCTTTGTCTTTTTTCAACTGGTTAT
>JABFQB010000071.1:0-13855 GCA_022817105.1 Pseudanteris insignis
GTTAACCGGTGACTCATTGTCGCTTCGGTGGACGTGCGCGTCTCGTCGTCAACCCCCGGCGTCCCCGGGGCCGTCACTGCCAATCAGCCCGACCGCGGAGGTGGGACGCCGTGGGGAGAGGGGCATCAATTTTGACGGCTGATTAATAACTCGCTCCGTCATATGGACCATCTTTGGCCGTGCAACAAAGATAAATCACGCGCGATCGTTTTGTTTGCTTTAGGCTATTTCCGGACGGATTCGCCAGATGAGAGGAAGGTGTCGGCGTAATAAGTTGGCTGTTATTCCGTCTGAGAAGTTGTTAATCAACCATTTGTTGCAAGAGTTCAGATTTTCCGCACCGAATTATTACCAAAACGTTTCGACGCGCGAACTTTTGCTTTCGTTTCCGATTACCGATTATTATTTATCACCCGGTTTCGGGATTTTATTTTTACTTGTTTTTTTTTGTCCAACCATTATTGTTTAATACCGTGATACGATTAATGAAGAACTTTGTTAAGATTTAAAGATTTGACTGAATAGCGTAGGGAACGACAACAAAAGCGAAAAATAGAGTATTTCAATTCATTGAATCGAGGCAAAAAATAGAATACAAATTTGTTAAACTCAAATCAATCTAAATAGACGGCTGTAAAATCGTTGCAACGAATAACGATTATGTAAAATTGTAAGCGAAGTTGAATGAAGGTAACGGGTACAAAGGAAGAGAACTGCGAATGAATAATGATGTGCAAACATTTGATTAATAAATAAATAATTGAGTAATATGAGCGATGCTTTGGGACGTTAAAAATAGCTACACCAGTTGCCTTTGGTATTCCTCATTCCTTATCATCCGTTCGACGGAGCTACAAAACTATTGCGAAATCTTGCCCTGGCATGTCTCGCGTTTTAAACCGCGGGTCCGTTGACTCGTGCCAATCCGCGAGCTAATTCCATATTGTCAAAAAAACGAGTTATCAAACGACCAACGTAAACGCGTGGCGCCAGCCTTGTCATTCTTCCTCCATCTGAACCTACCCAAATGCTCCAGAAAACGGCTCGTACGTTCAACGCGGCGTCGTCGTGTTGGGCCCGCGTGACAGGCCCGAAAACAGTCACGTAATAATTGTAACGTGAATTTAAGTGCGTTGATGAACGAGCGTGTCAATTAATTGAATCATCAATTGCGCAACTCGTGAATGATTATGTAAGTGGTATTATTGACTCGCGGCGTAAACAAGCACGGGGACTTGCGAACGGGCAAGGCCCCGTAGCTGCCCGCATGATCGTGGCTGCCGATCAACGGTCAAAGGTCCACGGGGCTTGCAAGGACACGCGCGCGCGAACCAACGCCGTTATCACGGGCAACTACGGACGGACTGTTTTCGTTAATCGTCCGCGCGTTAATAGTTCGAATCGCCGTCCTTTTACCCGCGCTCGTCCCGTGCCGGATTAAGGCCTCAAACAATGACCCATGAACGCGAGCCCTATGATTCATGTAGTGACTCATATACGCAACAATTATACCCCCGCTTATATAAATTCGATGATTCACATTTAAAATAAATTAATAAACGTGAAACGCGAGTAGTGCGAATTGTGAGTGGATGAAAAAAAAATTTAACTCTACGAATTCGGAGTGATTGTTACAATGAAATATTTAAAGCATTTCGAAAAAAAAGATTTAAAAGAAACTAAGGCAATCATAATATACCTAGGGAATATCAAACTTGAAATACCCATAAATCTGATAAAAATTCCTTAACAGTTAGGTGAAAATTGTCTAAATAAAAGCGTAGATTCCATACACTGTGAAAAGTGGATTCTACTTCTTATATGTATTAATGCATTTGTTGTAAGTAGAATTTACTTTAGGTGAGTGAAATTCATTAAATTCGAACAAACTATTTTTACAGTGTATCAATTATGTCAACAAGAAAAATTGTCTCACAATAAATTTTTATTAAAAAATCTGTATAAAATCTGGGCAATTTTGTAAACTAACAGAAGCAAACTACTCTCATTGTTATTATCAGTGGGTTAAGTAAAAAGTAAATATGATGAATCTTTATTTACGTACAATAAATAAATGTAAATTTGTCTATAGTCATTTTTATTTGTAATTAATTAATTTTTAAATCATCTTATATTCAAAATGTTAATTTATATTTTTTTTTATTGACGACCAAAAATTAGATAAAATGGTTTTAAAATTGTTTGAGTGACGTTCCTTTCAATTTATTATCTTATCGTTCAATGTTATTTTATTCAAAAATATAACTATAATTTGAGGCTGACGGTCAACGGTCTGTCGAATATTTTTTCAACATTATCCGAATATTCGTCTTAGTTGAAGGTAAACATCTTATTTTAACAAAAAACGCATGCCATTGAACAGGTTCTTTTGAGCACTAGTAACACAGTCTACTTTACACAACGATCAAGAGAGTTCGATATTCGATAGAGCTCATTTTTATTCAGACGAAATACCTTAATTCAATACTACAAACAACAATAACACTCCATTTTTTTATTTTTTTTTTTACATATAAAGTTTAAGTTAATGAATTTTAGTCTGTAATTATTATAATTATGAGTGTATAGGACAGGTGAAATTTTTGAAATAAAAATAAACAGATTGATATTTTGGAAATTTAAAGAAATTACCAAAATTAATAATTAAATTTGCATGTAGTATATCGATATATGAAAATGATGTGAAATGAAATAAACAAGAGTATAGATAGACGAGCTAACCGTAGTCAATTACAGTTATTTCTCGAGTCAGGTTGACTATTTGACTGAATAGTGAATGAGGCAGTCGACGCACTCTTGACTTCGCGGGAATAGTGAGTAGACTCGGCAACAGAGTGCGGAGAAAAGAAAAGTTTCCTTCTGGAATGTGACGCGAATTGGAGTGGACAGAATGCTATCATTCGCATTCCAACTCGTGATGACGATTGCAATCCTGCACTTCTTAATAACGAAACATCCTCTCCTCGCTCGTTCAATTTGTTAACAATTTTAATTTTACAAACAATATGAGTGAATTTATTTTTTTTTTTTTTTTCAATATTCCGGAAGAATATTTAATTAATGAAAGTCAATAATAATCCTTACACTTGGAAATTTAACACCGCATAATTAGTCGTTAAATAATGTGCTTGTGTAAGCATTATGCTATACATTTTAATTTCTTCGATTATTTAAATAACGGCGATAAATCAGGTTATCGGATCGTTGATAAAACCAAAATGAAAAAAAAAAGGTTTGTCGAAGTATTTGAAATGCAAATTTATTTATTGGACAAAAAATCGTAAATAATGATTTATGAATATTAATTATCTTAATAATTGGAATCGTTAAAAGTTCCAGTCTATAAATTAACGATTCGCGAAACAAGGTAAATGCTTGTAATTCATTAATTTACTGTTCCGCTGTGTACAATTAATAATGGCAACTTTGTTTATAAAAAATTAATGGGTTATATCAAATAAGCGATAATGAAATAAAATTGTTCAGGGTATTTGAATAATCGGTATAAAACGTTTTTTATTGTACCGAATTCGACGAAACCGAGAATGTTAAAAGTATCAGGTGAATGCAATAACATCGGTTTGTGACATGCCATACAATCGGTGTATAGACAAGTTTGATGTATTATGAGAAGTAAAATTTGTATTATTATAAAATGATGTTAGAAGGAATAGCGGCTGTTTTAAGATGGTTAAATTAATACACGCAATATGGCAGAGCGTCTCGGCCGGAGGATTAACTTTATTCAGCATTTAAGAATAAAAAATGCCGACAACGCGTGTGTCTCGGGACGTTGCGTCGTGTCAAAATTGCTGACACTAAAGCTTACGGTGCGACGCGACTGAATTGAAATTCCACTGGCTATGCAGTAACACATCCGGATGATTGTTATTTATCAAGCGATCCAAAATGGTCGTCGGGAATTCGGTACCGTCCAGTGTACGCTGAATGGTACATTCCGATCAATCGGTTCGCTCAGCGGGTGCGGTAATCAATCCGCCGTTAAACATATTGTTTGATATCCCGGTGATATCACGCTAACGTGGTACAAACGACGGCGCTTGATAAATACCTCGTTTTAACAGCTGATTTCGTACGCGGTGGGAATTTTAGGGTGTAACTACGGGTTTTCCTTGCTCAAACTCCAATTCGAATGCACGCACAGTATCACTGAAATAATTTGCCCTCGACTTCAATTGAACGCAAACGAAAGAGGCGACATTTAAAACGACACTGTCGACGTGCACCGCAAATCGTACCGGTCACTTCGTGTTACTCACCTATATCTATAACGACCGCAGGAAAGAACCGATGCCGAGAACCGAGTCCCGCTCATCCTCGACTGCGAACACTGAGGCCGCCAGGCTACCACGGCTCGCGGCCCGATCGCCCGATCCTTCCCTCTTCCGCACGTTCCGTTCATCTACCTGTCCCCGTCCCGTATCCGTATTCTCTACCTGCGCCCGTAATCTCTGCCGACCACATTAACTTTCCATATAATGCAGACGTTTCGATCCTTCGATGTAGACGCTGCGCACCGACTCTTGCATCTCACCATTGAACTTTCACAAATACCAAAACTCTGCTATTACGAGAACCGATTAAACGATTACAATCGACCAGCAATAATTAACAATTATCACTCTTCTCACACGCGTGTCACATTCGATTCAACTTTACGATTTCTTCATACGCCGCAATTTTCGAAATATCAACGGCCCCTGAATATTGATAAGCTATTCGCGCCTACATTTCTGTCATCGATTAATGAATAATGAATATTTTCAACACGCCAAATGTGTATTCGTAACAGAAAAACTGTTTTCTATGTCAGCGTGGTTGTTCGTCTTGTCTAATGACAATGATTATCGATAAGTATTTGAATTTCACATTCAAATTTTACTCGCTACCAATTAACATCTTCGGATCTTCGCAAATGGCGAACGACAATTTCAACTTAATTCTATATCTTTTTACGTTAATAATATTTTAAACGGTGACATTATCTTCAGTTTTTATTTGAAAACAATTTTAGTTAAAAATCATTCAATTTTAAAATAAAACATCTAAACGTTTTAAAACAAATTTTAAAAAAAGTATTTTTTTCTATTTATAGTCATTTTGCTATTTAAATGATGTGGAATTATTTTTCATGACAACAAAAAAATATCTTCCAATTAAATATATTACAGTTATCTCAATGACGCGGTAACAGTACGAAACGGCCTTACCGTAGAGTCAACGGAGTACTGCATGAACGATGCAACCAATTCCGCCAGAAATTAAGAAAGAACAGAAAATTTGATGAAAAAATAATATATACTCGCGATGGTTCTTTTTAAACTATAAATGCGTAAATGTTCAACTTACGTTTATACCTAATAAATAGAAAAGTTTGTGATTAACACTATTTACATTTATGTGACAAACATGTCGTTAGTTAAACTTATTAATGTCACTTTTTCTACTTTTAATGGTTAGATTTGATTTCAACTATTTTGCGAATGATTTTTGAAAAAAGTCGATTTCTCATGTCATTAATTCTTTTAAATTGTTCAGTACCATTTGCTAATTTGGTTCGCTATGCAAATCATTACACTGTAAAAACATTCGACTTATTTTAAGTGGATTTTACTTCTTATGAGTATAAATCAACTTATTGTAATTAGAATCTACTTAAGGTGATAGATATTCACTTAAGATAATAGTTTTTATAAAGAATTTGAATACGCAAAAACTATATTTACAATGTATATATAGAAATATTAAAATTATCAATTAATAATTATAATTCATTTATCATTAACAATGGGAATTCATTTATATTTTAATTCTATTAGTTACCGATAACTTTTTTACCGATAGCTAGTTTTATATAATGAATTGATTAAATCGATTTTTAAGTTAAAAATTACCGCTATAATTAATTTGATATCTTCCCTAATAACAAAAAATATTTTAATAAAATTGTATAATATTTCTAAACATTGTAAATATATTTCATGTATATTATTTTTCCAACCTCATAAAAATTCGCAAAATATTAATTCATAATATTTTTAAATATTTTATCAATATTTATTGATATTATTTTAATTTGAAAACAAATTGTGAATATTTTAATGAAATATTTTTACAATATTTAGAAATATTATAAAACATTGTTAAAATATTTTGTTTTGAAAAAATATTACGTAATAAATTTAAACGTAAAATCTATTGAATTTTTCCATGAGGATGGAATATTATTTATTTTATCATGTTTTAAACATTTGTATTTTTTTTAAGATTTTTTTATTTTGTACTAACCTATAGGTGTTATTTGCACTTAGAAAAATAAATCGAAAAAATTATTATTAATAATCATGCAATCAAGATATTCTAAAAATCTTTACAAAAGTACAATATTTTACTATATAATATTTTAAGTTTTCTGTATTGAGATATGTTTGAAAAAAAAAACGTTAGTGGTACTTTAAAAAATGTAACAGAAATTACTATACGTATACCACAGATACAAATCAGCGGAAATTCAGCTAATAGTCGTTGATTTCTTAGTGTATATCGTATGTATATATACACTGATTATTTCTGTGGTATACTTATAACTAGAAAATCAGTGAATTTTTGCTGGTTCAGTTTTAGAACTATTCACAATTTTATAATTTCAGTACAATAGAACGTTATTTTATTTGTTCTTTTCACAACTAAATTGATAAAAAATATACTAAATTTTCGTACAAAATTTTCTTTCATGTAGTTATGCATATGAGTATCCCTAATTAACAATAATATGCAGTTATTTTTTTCAACTTCATTTTACTACGTATAATTTTTTATTTTTTATATATAATAATATAATTTTATATATATATATATATACATAATATTATATATATAATATAATTTTATATATGTTGAATTATTACATTATCACGTATCAAAGTTATTTTTTTCGTGCCTTGCGATATAATACTTTAAACATTGCAATTATATATTTTCTATACGTTCTTCAAAAATTGAGCAATGTGATCAATTAAAATATTACTTGAATATTTTGAAAAAACACTTTGGTGAGATAATATTGATGTATATCTATAATATAATTTAAAATCATTTTGTAAATTGTTTAATAATATTTGATCATATGCATTTTTTTACAGACATACAAATCGTTTATATTTCTAGAATTTTATTTGGAAAATACGCTGAGAACAAAACTTGTTATATTATTGACTACGTTTAGTGTTACATTATAGACAATGTTAGAACATATATCAGGAGAAATTGCCTAGTAGTACAATAGAATTATATGCATAAATAGTAAAATTGTATATACTAAGAAAAATTTGAAGTCGTAATAGTTACTAAATTATACTTGTAAAATATACATTTGTCTTCTCTGTTACTATTTACTCTAGGCGTAATAAAAATTAATTTCATGAATACAATTATTATTAACTATATTTTAATTATGAAATGATTATATGACGTCTTTATAAACAAAATACACTACTATAAGTGTACTAAAATATTGTTAAATATTAAACAAATAATATTTTAAAAATAATAACATTCCAAAATATTGCAGAATATATATATATATATATATATATAATATATATAAATTGTAGTTATATTGTAGCAATATTATATTACTGCTGTTTTACAATATTGAATATATTTGTTTAAAATAATTCATTATAGTTAAAACTAATAATTAAAGATTGTAGCACATTTTTTTAGAATAAAAAAATGATATGAATGTATAAAAAATATTTGAAAATAATGTCAATAAACTTAGAAGGAAAAATGACTAAAAAATATAGAAATATTCAAATACTCATTTATTCGCAAATTCATGAATCAGATTATTATATTTTGATAATGCTTACAGAAATGATGTACATGCGCGAAAAAAAAATCATGATTATTGGTAAACTACAAATATCAAACGAGGCAACAGCTATATACAGTTTTTGTATACAATAATAGTTATTTAATATTCAAAAAAATCCTACTCAGTTAAAATTTAATAAACTTTATATTATTCAAAATGTAATTGTCATCGTAGAAGTGTCAATAGAAATATAATATAAAATAAACGACTGGAAAATTTCTACTTAGCAATGTTAAATTTGCTTAGAGTAGGATGTTGATTTTAAATGAAAAATCATATGACAATAAGATTATTATTTTTAAAATTAAATTTTTTTCTTAATATTTGTGCTTATTCCTGTGTTTTCGCGGTGGTGTAACAGGACTTCCAGTCCTATGCTTTGAAGACGAGGAAGAAGCCCTAGGTGGGGGTGGTGGAGATATTGAAGGTGAACGATTCGTTCGACGTTTTCTATCTGTTCTTTCAGGTGTACGTCTAGAAGACCGAGACATAAACGTTGGGGAAGGAGATCTGCGAATTCTAGGCGGAGATGGGGTGAACGGAGTCCGTTTTTTATGAGGCGATCTTGATCTTCGTTTATTTCTAGGCGATCTGCTACGGGATCTAAAACATAAATAATAATTATATTTACTTTGCCTTTGACAAAAAAAAATGTACTGTGGTTTATATTTTACAAAGAATCCCATTGACAAATAATCTAATTCTATCTAATTTAATTTCAAATACAATTGGTTAAATTTATTATTAAACTAACATTTTTTAGAAAATGTTCATTTTATCAAACATCCTTTTTCAAAAATAATTATTCCACTTTTAAGATAATGTCTGTTACCTATATCTGGCACTTTTAGCAGGAGGGCTAGATGAAATACGCCTTTTGTCTTTGTAATATGTTGGTGAATCAGGAGTCAAACTTCGTTTCTTTTCTCTTCTTCTTTCATCTTCTCGCTCATCATTTTTAGAATCTTTCATTTCATACTAAGAAAATATGAAAAGTAATTACAAATATATTGGTATAAATAAATAGTATTTTCTCAAATAAAATAATAATTATGAATATTTACCTTTTTAATTAATTTTTTTCTATAGTGCTCTACTTGCGATTGTATTGACATTCCAGATTTTAAAGTTCTTCTACCATTCTCAAGTTCATCTTGATACTGCATCGTTTTGACCTCAATTTCGCGTAATCTGTTTCGCCGTTCATCGCTGTAATCCCGACTACTGAAAAGAACAATAAGACTAATAATAAAAATTGTAAGGTGAAAATGTGTAATAACAATTTCAACATATAGAAATTCTAAACTCAACATGAGGTTTTATTTTTAATTTAGTGATTATATTTTTATGGATTATAATTAATATATTGATTTCTTAACGTATATACATAATAATTAATTATTAATTACCTTGAATCCATACTTGCATCATTAGAATCATCGTTTTGACCTAGTTCTTCCCATTTACTAGTTGTCATAGCTTGGGCCTCAACCTTTGAAAGTTGGTAAACAAATTTTATTATTCAACGAATATCATATAAAATTAATAAAAATACATTAACTGATAAGACTCATCAATTTTTAAGGAAGATTTTTTTTTCTTAACCTGATCAGGATCTACAGTTTCCCATCGTGATGGAACAAAACCTGCTGGCATTGACATCTTTTTGTCATCGTCCTTGTTCCTGCAATTGGCTTGTTCTTCTTCCATAGGAATACCATCAATATCATCATCCACTAAAAATATCAAAAATAAACTTCATCGTACAAAAATTATATTTCCAGATGAAATAAGTTATCTTGAAATCGTGAGAAAAACTGTATAATTTTTAAAATAATATAAAAGAATGAATTTGGGTTGAATTTAAGTAAAATTAAAATTTCACTACGTTTCCTAATATATAATAAAATACAAAAAAAATTGTGCAACAAATTTGACAATATCTATGCATACTTGGTATTCCATCAATATCATCGTATGGAACAGTTTGCGGAGTGATTCCTAATTTCATAGCGCCTTTTAAAAGTGTAGCGCCATCCAAGGGAATTCCGTCTAAATCTTCAGTTGCTTCACCATCGACATCAGACAATGGTGCACCATCAATATCTTCTTTGTTATCAGATTCTTGTTCTTCCTGATAAACATATGAATCCTGAATATAGAAATTTTACATTAGTTTCAATGTAATAGAAACATTGTAAACGAGTGAAAATTATTATTGTAACTTTTAATTTCGTTTAAAATATGTAACTAATAAAAAATGAAATGTGTATTAATTAAGATAAAAAATATAAATATTAGCGATTGATAAATTGAATTTTGAGTCATTAGAATAATTTAATTAAGTTAAATTAATAAAAATAAATTTTGTATGACTGTAGTTATTTTTAATTGTACATTTATAATAATAAAATTGTAAGAAATCACTCAATGAAAATGCAATCATAATATTATTTATTTTATAATATGATCAACATCGAATGCAAAAAATATTCATTATAATATATTTTTAGGGTATTTATATCTACTATATAATTATATTTGAGTATAAAAATTTGCCTTACCATAACCAAACCCAGGAAAGCGTTTTGTAACTTCACTAAAAATTCTCTAGGGTACACAGCCCATTCTTCCCATGCCCTAAACATTCGCATGACACGAACTTTAAATCCTTCAGCTTTTAACCGACTATCAAATTGTTTATAAGCCTGATGTATTTCATTGAAAATATCTAACAATCTTGTTTCAAAACTGTAAAAATAGTAATGGATGTTTGCAAGTACACAATATAAAGATTAAAATTTTTTTTGAAATAATATTATCAAGTGAATATACACACGCTTTTCTATATATAGTTGCATTTGTAATTTTAACCCCACAATTGTGCAATATATCAGATATAAGATATAAACGTGCAATTTTTTTGTTTACAGGAGTTTCAAGAATAGATAAAGATTCAGCGATGCAATCACAAATTTCTTCGGCAGCTTCTGCATGTTCAATGCAAAATACCATTGCATCTGCTACTTTTATTCGTTCAGGAGTGATACTTCTTAATAAATTTTCCAGTCGATCTCTTTGTCTAAAAAATGCCAAGATATTAGCAAGCATGTACTTATGAATTAATTTGTAAAATGCAAGTACAAAATATCGTATTAATTTGCATTTGGAAAAAAAACCTTCAATTAAAAAAGGTTTAGGTTCTCTTAAATATAATAGGAACACAAATTTTGTATCACTCACGTATTTGAAAGACTTCCCCGTCGAAGTTCATGACGATCTTCATGCTCAATAAGCTCTTCTGGCATACCTTGAGTCCAAGGATTAATAGGCGGTGGTCTCCAAATACTACCACCTTTGAACATTCTGAAGTCTTCTGTGCGCCATTCTTTCTGACAATCTCCTTGTAAGATAGAATACAATTTCCACCGATAGTATGTGTGTGCTGGTGAATAATTTTCAAATAAAAATCTATAAAAAAATCAATCAATATTAACGAAAAATTTGATGTGTTTTTAAACTGCATTTGAATTATATTTATCAGATTTTTTCAAAAACTGTGTATTAGATATGTTTAATTATCTTGTCTTAAATTTTTGTTAAGACTACTTTATGTATGCTCATTCATATTATTATAACAGGTAAATTTAAAAGAACTGTGTAAGATTTTACTAATCTGCATATGAGCTATTTCATAAAATTTAATTTTAGTTTTAATATAAACATTCTTAGTCAAGCAAATTTGTTTGAAACAAGTTGTTTGTGAAACAAATATATAATAAAAATATTACCTGAACATTGGATTATTTAATTCTCTATTCATAATCATTGCTTCGAACATAGGACCTTCTCGGATGACAAATTCAACCATTCTATGTATCAACATGACTAAATTCCTATAATTTCAAATTTATTCAATAGAATCTTAAAGTAAATGTGTCATCTTGATTAAAATTTATTTTAATCAAATATTCATAATAACGGTGGCTATAAATGCAAATACAATTATATACTTACGCTTGGAGTGATACATAAAAATGAATTCAAAATATACCTTTCAGTAGGAATAACCACTTTGACAACAGCATTCTGCAAAATCTGATCAGTCGAATAGAAATGGTCATCCAAACAACATCCAGTCGACATGAAGAAAAGATCGCCAAATTGTATGAAGACAGGCCAAGGAGTAAACACAACATAATGTTTATTGCCAATTAAAGACATCATTTTTAAATTGAGTCTTTAGATGTTACTTTTTATTCATTTAATAATTCTTTAAATATATGATTTTACTAAATTTTACTTTATATTCATAACTTACCAGTATACCACCTATTTTAGTTTGTGCTGAATGTTTTTTAACAAATCATACATACTTTGCACAATCATTTTTCATGTGTTTTTAATCTTCTTTTAATATTTATAGATTCATTCAAATTACATAAATTTTTATTGAGTAAACAAATGGACTGAAAATTAAATTTTACCTTTTCAAAGTTTTCCTTTTCCTGAGGGTCCGCATTCTGCAGGTTGCGTAAACGTGGTATCTGAGATTATGTTCCAAAAACATGATTACATGATTCCAAAGTAGGAAATTAATTATTCATAATTTATATGAATAATTTTAAAAAATAGCATAAAAATTACATTAATTTTAATAAGAATATGATAAACACAATTTTTTATTCTGGTTATAATACGAAAAAAAAGTTTAAGAAGGATACTACATGATATAAAATTTAGAATAAATGGCACATAAATATAATATTTATATATTTTTATAGTGTGCATTCTAATATGCATTATCATATTATACATATTTATAATTTAATTCTATAGTTAGATGTATTTTCTATTAATTTTAATAAAGATTTTATTTATATTTACAATTTTTAATAAATTGAATGTAATTTATCAAAGAAATATATGACCAATTAGTAAACAAATACACATAATCTTAATTATTTACTCCACACAAAGCAGCAATATCCTCCTTATGCAAGATTGTGCAGCTTGTTTAAAAATTGTGCAAACTTTTTGTGTATTTTTACGAAAAACTTTATTTATTTGCAGTATACTAATTCAAGCATCCTGATTACAGATAAATATTTTTTACAGTATCATATTTGTAATTATTAATAATGGTATTATTAATTTGTTTTACTGTACTAAGTTTGTAATAAAGAATGTTATAGTCATTAAAATTGTTTATAGAAATATAGATTATTGTTATCGTAAATTTGAATAATAATTGAATAAATATTTTTGAAATATGGCACAAAATGTTTATATTACCACATCTTGATCGTTCTGTTAGATATACCTTGTGTCTGTCTCGGCGATGAGGTTGAGCATTGAAGGGCAAACCAGAAGGTGGTGGTGGTTGAGTAATTTCCATCAGCGTAGGAGGAATATAAATGGGATAAGATGGTATTGGAACACTTTTTCCCCATCCTAATTTCATTTCGTACTGCATTATATCTCGACCTTTAAATTATAATAGCATACTTTTTAATTTCTTTTTTATTCATAATATAATATTTTTTCATTGAAAATTATACCAGTTAGAAATGATGAATTATCATAATAAAATTTCAATTTGGAAAAGCCAAAGTATAAAAGCAGAGAAATTAGCAGTTGACAAATATTTCTATATATTTCTTTACGCATTTGAAATCAAGTTAACCTTATAATGGTATTTTTACAAAATAAATCATTCAAAGTTTTTTAAAAATTATCATTAGTCACAAATAATACAAGATTTAATAAAGATAAAATCAATTATTATTACCATTTAGATTTTTTAATGCTCGTTCTCCATCTTTACGGCTCATAAAAGCAACAAAACCACAATTTCTCTGTCGTGCTTTTTCTTCATCACTTCGCGGCCACATTATTTTAATACTTGCTAATGGACCAAATTTTCCAAAAATT
>JABFQB010000072.1:0-13844 GCA_022817105.1 Pseudanteris insignis
ATATTAAATATTAAATAATTTAATTTAAATTTAAAAAAAAATATTATTTATTAATAAAATTAAACAATTTTTATTTTTTTAAAAGTTTTTACTTATTTGTTATTTTTTAATAAAATTTTTATGAAAGTAATGAAAAAGTTATTTAAAAAATTTATTAGTCTAAACGATGACGATGATTTTTTTTTTTTTTTAGTCCCTGCCACAAATTAACATATCGCATAAAATATACAACGTCATTTTCCATTGTCGAACTATCATCGCTCGCGAGGTTGCGTTTGGGCGAATTTCAATCCGATTGTTTGTGCCGTCATAAAACGTCAGCGATCCGCACCGCTAAATACATTAAACAAGGATGGCTTGACGCAGCGTACGCGCTGAAACGGACAGCGTAAGTCTCGCGTCGGACGGTCCACGTTTCATCAATCGCGAATTTACAACGTCGATTTTGTTAATGAAAACTGTTACGCGTATTCGCCGTCGTTATACAACCTTCACTGTTCCGTGTTGCATTAATATTTTTAAGCCAATAACAAACTGTCAATCTTCGTTATGGATTTTTATAAACCAACAATGCTAAATCGCTGATATTGTCGGTTGTCATGTGACAAAGAAACGGCTTTAACGTCTATGAATTTCCATCTCAATGCATGACTTTGTTGCCTGGTATTTCATGATCAAATTTTCGATGTTTTGTTAATTTTCTAACACGTCAACAGTTTATAATTGATTCATACGAGAGTTGAGAAATAAATTAAATTTATATTTATTTCATTGTTGATATAATTAGTTTGTTATTTTTTTAATTGTTTATTCATATATTTTTAATTTGGTTGTCAAAAAATATAACCTTATAAACATTAATTTTTTATGAATAATCAAGAATACCATAGAAATATTAATCAATATTTATGGGAATATAAATTCATATCCTAACATCTTAGTTTTAAATATATCATCTAAGAATAATAAAAAATATAATATAAAATAAAAATAGTGTTTCCACGATATTACAGTAATAATCATGAATGTTAATCAATGCAGCATAAATTATGATCCAATTAACTAAAAGAAAAAATGTAATAAATCTAAATCAACCCATTTATGTGATAAAATTAAGTTAACTGTAATAAATTTTTATTCGTATTAATGAACTATTTATTCAAATTAAATGTGGGCATTTGCATATTACCATAACATTCTGATTAGAGACCACAGCTCATATGCTATAGCATTCGCAGGGTCCAGATTTGAAATCCCAATCGGTGCGAATTTTCACGATGTGTGCAATTCAGCATTAACTATTCGTTTATGCGCATTCATAATATAAAGTAGAAAATCCATGACATCCTTAATCAAGTGCAGCACTATATAAAATATTCAGTAAAAAGTATTCTGCAAAATATAATTGTTTTAATTTAGATTTACATTATTATCCATTAAATCTCCATTAAATCTTTATGAATCCAGCAATGTATGGTTCAAAAATTGTAATCGTGTATTTTTTATAATTTTTTATTAGTTAATAGTTGTTATCATTTATAGAGATATTTTTTCATAATATCAATAAAGAATAAGTAAACGTGCTCACATAAATTTATATATTATTCTTTTTGATCTTCCAGGTTACACATATTTTTGTTACATCATTAAATCCAGGAGTTTATCGTATGCATTATATGTGAATTTCAAAAAAATAACAGATTTTACATTTTTACATATTTTTTACCTTCAATGTATGAGTTATCAATCTCATTATTTATATAATATTTACAATTAATATATAATATTCTGTTGAAATAAATAATTTTGTTACTATAAGATATAAAATTTAAATAAATAATTTTACTTCAATCGAATACCTTTTTATTAGGTGCATATTCAAGTTGAAGAATTTATTTATTTAGAACAAGAAATTTAAGAATTCGTCTAAGAACGTATTCAACAACATTAGATAAGTATGAAAACGTGCCCTAATACTTTTATCTTCCTATTGTTTTTGGTTGTTATTGTTATATTATTTAAATTATTTAAATTTAAAAAGTATCTCATCAATAAAAATAAATGTCTAACCAATTACACGTTGAATGATCAAAAAATCGTTTACGATTAGAATCAAACAATAATATTGAAGCGAGACTTAAAAATATTTATAGGACATAATGTTTGAGATTTTATTGGGACACGATAACAGCCAGTCACGCGTGTAGGTAAACTTTGCACAGTGTCAGCGTATAAATAACGTTATTGTTGCCATAAACTTAACATCGATTTCAATTATAATAACTGGCTCGTCAAAATCGTTCGGTTTCCGGATTCCCATTAAAATAATTTAACTCTCGCGTGACGACTGGGTGGTTCGCACTGTCGCAGCCTGGCACCGTCACGTTCTAACATTATTTATGACTGATGCCGGCATTTTATGATAGCAATTTCAAAAAGACGAGGAAAAAGAAATATAAAAGGTGAAAGAAAAATGGCACGAAAAATAAAGAAATTTGGAGTTGTTGTTGGCCGTTGACGAGCGCTATTTACTGCCCACGATTTCAGCGGGGTAAAAACTAATGCCCCTACTAATTGCTCTTCTTCAGGATTATTAGTTCGAGCGCTATCGGACAATGCGACGCGTTTCACAGCCCGGCTCGAGATGTGTAATGTTTGCCACCACTTCAACTAATTTCACTCATCTCAACTCTTTGACTTCCCTTTGATCTTTTTAAAAAATTCAAGGCTCCTCATGAGAGTTCTTCAGACGTTTTACTCCTTTTTTCCATGTTCCTACATCTTGAAACGAACATCTTATTGGCAAGTAATTACATGGAAAATGAGAAGAGGACTATGCTAACCTATAATTGAATAAAAATATTTATTGTGAATATTATCGAATATTGATAAAAAATTTTACATTATTTAGTAGATAAAATATTAATCATGTAAAAACTTGTTACATGTCGCATACATTAAATTTCGTATTTGCAGCCATATGAATTCTATATATGGTTCCATATGTGCTAAAAATATTACACATATATTTAAAAATATGTATATTTATTTTTTATGAGACATGTAAAATTTTTTTAAAAATATATGAAGATTTAGAAATATATATAGAGCACGTGTGGTTGAATTACATTTTACATGTATACTGAAATAATAATAATAAAAATAATACATAAACAGTATGTATGAGATATGCAAAATTTCACATGAGTAATTATGAATTCATATGTGTTATCATAACAACCATTTATACTTACATAATATAAATATTTTTTACTTCAAAAAATAATTTTTTGTTTTTAAAAAATATTTGAAACTCAAATTATATTAATAATTATTTAATTATTACATACTTTATTTTATTTATATATTCCTTTACTTTAAAACTTTATATTCGTGTAATAGAATACGTTATAATGAACGTATTGAATTCAAATCTTATAAATTTTCAGCTTTGTAAGTTCTCATAGTCAATATTGTTATAAAAAAATTGTATTGTGAATTGAGTTCACCTTAGTACATATAGTATATATAGTTCAATTTAATTAATGCAAATATTCTTGCAATCAAATAAAAAATGTTAATAATTAAAATTAATTAAAATAACATATTAATAATAATAATTAAAATTAATTAAAATTTTACAATACTGTGGAATATTAAATTAAATTATGTTAAAACAAATAGAAATTGTAAACCAAATCATTCTTGCGAATGCTTGTATAATGTAACATATCAACTAATTTATTCTGTATAATAAAAATAATTACTTGTTTGCAAACATATAAAATTGCTTTCACATATAATTTAGTTGAATTTTAGTTACATATAGGAATATATACGAAAACTTTCTACAAATACTTTAGCTCCAAAATTAATAAAGTATGAAACCATTTTTCATTAATCACTCTAATCCTACTTTTTCTATTCAAAAATCATGGATTTTAATACCTGTTTAACTTGAATACCTATCTTGAGAACTTAATCATCTGGTGAATGTAAAGGACTTGACTGTATGATTATCATGCTCCACCCTATTCTTGTTTGTACTTTAGTCCAACCTTTGTGGTACTCAAAAAACTATGCACTAGCCTCGGATAGGGATGGGTCGTACTTAATTCATCAAGGTCTAATTAAACGTTTCCCACACAGTCAGAGTTCATTTTGAAAATAAGTATGAAATTTATTCTCTCATATCAAACTTCATTCTAACCAACGCATGAGGTATACTGAAATTCAATTTATTACATTTTAAAATTAGGAGTAAATTAAAAAAGGTCTTATTTATTTATATTTTATTGCACAGATTACAAATATTTGAATTATTATTTATTCATCACTTCCCTTTTGGTTCAACTTTATCAATCTAGACTAATTTCATAACAGTCTCAGAACATAAGACTTGATTTCCCTAACTCTACTACTTTCGTGAAATTTCAAGTAAAGCAGCTTTAATAATCTACTCCGAAGTTGAAAAGTTATACGTATTTTCAGGTCTATATAAATTACTTAAGTATTGAATGTCATTACATTAGGCTTGCTTAATTACAGCACCTAAACTATAAACAAAAGTATTAACTTGAAAATGTCTTAAAATAGTATTACAGAAGTTCTATAATAGGAATAATGACTGATTTAAAATAAACAATAAAATAAATAAAAAATAAATAAATAGGTTATGCATTAATTATAGATTGTGTTAATTAAGTAATGAATTAAGTAAACAATTAATCGCCTTTATAGATACTTTTTTTTTGTTTTTTATTACAATACCATTGAAGAATTATTAAAAACAGTAAATAATTAATGAATAAATGTTTCATGTTCACTTTTGTTTTATTTGCAGAAGATATCTACTTCAACAAAGAATTTTACATTTCTACATCAATATATAAATATAATAAATACTTATAATAAATTACATAATAAATAATGATATTAACATATAATATAATAAACAATTGATTATTCACCATGCCTCTTCTACTAAGTTTGAGCTAAATATAAATTATGAACATAATAGTAATTGAGCTTTTAATTCATGATTACTGAAACAGTAATAAATCATTCACATTCAATTCAATATTAATTAAGAGGTTATATTACAATATTGACAGTAAGCTCAATCCATTATTAATTTCTAATCATGATATAACTAATTTTAACTATCAATGTTTGTTATCAGCATAGCACAAGAATTGATTTTGACAAAACTCTAAAATATAAAGAGTAAAACATTTATAAATTATTCACAAAAAGTGATTTAATATAGCTTCATATCTTGTTTATTTTACACATTTACTGTATGTTTATGATATCTTATTATCATATAGCATACATGACATGATAGTTTCTAATATAATCCACTAAAATTTGTTAATCATGAACAGAAGTGCTTTGCTTTTAGGTTATGTTTACTTTGTAACAATAAAGTTTTTTTATTACCTTATATTTGCTTGGTATGCAAAATCTAGCATCAAATAATTTCATTAGTTTTCATTTCACATACTTTTGAAACATATTGAATTATTAAATAAAATTTCTATAGCTTCTAGACGAGATCAAGACTAAAGCAGCGTTCGGGTGACGGGGTGGGAAGTCAAAGGCGGCTGTAAAAATTGCTGAGAGAATAACGAATGCAAATAAACAACTGTCATGACGAAATCTCGACGACGACATAACTGATATTAGAATTTCGATCGGAGTACGCTCGTAACCCCGAAGAAGACTAAATAATGGCGACGAATGACGACCAAAGTAAATATCGTTGATTCAACATATACCGAGGGTCATTCGATCACGAAAGATCGCGTCTCGGGGGCGGAAATACGGCGAGAATTTTTAGCTTGCAGTCGAGCAAAAACCGTGCCTGAACGCGTGTCGCGGAGATTTCCATTCACCCGAGTCCAAATAAAGAGATTCGGCTTATCGCTACTCGAGCGACATCGAATTTCTCGTGACTCTTCTTTTATCCCACGTTAACGCTTGTACAACGAGAAATGTAGAAAAAAAATATTTTTTTAATTACTCGCAAGATTGGATCGCCTCGGTGTCAGTTTTCATCACTTTGTTTAAATTTCGCGCCAGGCTATTTGGGTGGCTCGCTTATCGTGACGTCATTATTTGATGCCGAACTAATTCTTTCTGTGATGTTCTTGGAATTCGGAGTGAAAGCATCATGAACCGGATGAATTTTTAGTTAAAATGAAATCGCCGATAAACACGCGATATTAAAGAATATTTTAAAATATTGTAATGATATTATTACAATATTACTATAATGTTGCTCAATATTGTACAACAGCGGACATATAATATTGCTACAATATTACTACAATATTATTGTCCAATATGAAATATTGTAAAATGTAGTAATATTACAATAAAATATTTATAAAATTTGTATTATTTTATTGTATATCGCAGTTTTTCAAAGTTAGAAAATGATTACTTCAGGTACTTCTGAAAACAAAAAACTTAGACAAAGAGTGATAATAAACAATTATGATATAATATTACTACAATGTTTCTATAATATTACTACAATATTACTGCAAAATTATTTTTGTATTTACAATTTTGCAGTAATTGTAAATTAATATTGTGCAATATTGTAGTAATATTATAGCAATATACTGTGTTTATAGGGCGATTGCTTACGAATTGATTTTCATGAAATTTGCGTTACTCTGCTATAATAATTAAAAAGAAAAATAATATTGATATTTAAAATTGAATTTATTTGTGTTAATTCATTGTATTTTACCATTGCGACACTGAATATTACTTAAACATTAGGACGCACTGCATCATATATCAAAATATTGCAAAAAATTGTTTCGAGAATATTATGTTTTCAAAATTGTATCATGGTGCAATATTAAAGTAATATCGAGAAAATATTGTATGCTATTTCAAGATATAGCAGTAATATTGAGACAATATTAATTAACATGTCGCCATATGTATGTTACATTGAGAGAATATTATATATGTAATAATATTGAAGTAATATTGTAACAATTTTGAGTTATACTTCAAAATATTGTAATAATATTGAGGCAATATTATTAATTATTTCAGAATATTGAAATAATATTCATACCACATCATCTATTATGTCATAAAATTCAAATTACACTGAGGATTATTACAGATTATATCACAATATTACAGACCCATCAAGACGTCATCATAATTTCCGTCACAACATTTTAGTTATATTGAGAAAATATCATCCTTTGTGTTGCAATATTGAAGTAATATTGAGACCATATTATACAATATATCACAATATTACAGTACCATCAAGACTTCATCATAAATTCTGTCACAATATTTCAGTAATATTGGAAAAATATCATCCCTTGTGTTGCAATGTGTTAATATTGAGACATTATTACACATTATATCACAATATTACAATAATACTGCTACGATATTATAAATTATGTCATAATATTTCAGTACACTAAGAGAAGACTTGATAATATTTATAATAATCGATGTGAAAAATTGTCACAATATTCATACTATTTATGATGTTCTTCCGATATTTTATTATATTTCACCGACTTTTCAAAACCGAGGTTTTCGGCATCGGAAATATATATTTTTGATGCAGAATATATTTCAAAAGTCTTTCAATATTATACTCTTGTTTATACAGTATTATTGAAATACTATAATAATATTGTAAAATTTTTTGAATATTCTTGAATATCACATGCTAATATCGTTAAATATTACTAATAAACTACGAGATCCTTTTTAATGTAACATATTGTTAGGTTAGTTCATCAGTTTTGATGGAAGAATCATTTTTTTAAAATTTATATCAGTCGATGTAAGCGAGCGATACGCCTCTCCTTATACTTGTATTCAAATGTACACGTTGTTCGAAATACCAATTTTCCTGTGCCGGATCTAGTTCGTATTCGGCTGTTGCACGCTCCCTTATGATGAAATATATAGTCATGGGGTTTATATTATAACTTCCATGGTGCTGAGATAGATGTACAAAACAACCCCTAACATTTCTGCATCTTCGTAGCTGTGTTATCATGGATTTACAGCAAATAAAGTTGATGACACGTTGGAGCCCTTTGAAAATTTTATCTCTTCTGTAAACAAATTTTCGGTTTATCAAAATTTTAATTATTGCATTATAACAAAATTATTTTTAGTGTCATTCATATATGGAGAAAACTGTAAATGCTGTTGCAATAACAAAAAAAACGTTACATTGATTTTGCTAGCTTTCAGTAAAACTGGATTTCATATAAGCTAACACATTTTTTTACATAAAAACAATATGCTATTATAGTCCAAACAAATGATAAATTAGAAGAATAATTTTGATTTTATTTATACAATAAGCCTTGTCAGATTCCCAAATAAAATACCTAGATAGGATCTTCACACAGGAGCCTATGTTATAATCTCATATAGAATCACATATGGATATCCTATAAATCCCATTTCGTTTTTCGCAGCAGGAAATTTATCTCTAAAAACTTTAGATCGTTAAATTGATTCAAAGTATTGTAATTCCAATATTTTTATCTTTATACATTTGTAATAGAAACTAACATTTTAATTGGATTCGAGAATAGCATATATTTATTATTATATGCAACGTATTTTATTCAGCATTTTCGTTGAGGCCACAGTTGCATATTAAAATGCAAGCATAATAGTTGTCATGTTAATCTGATTTAATTAGGTTATCCAATTGAAATATCTTGTAAGTAATCTAATACAATTAGATCTTTTGTATTAAAATTTGGAATGCCAAAAGAAACGTTCGTGACTCTACGTAAAAATCCAACAAACATATATTCCAAAGTTAACTTCAAAGTACTGACGTCTGGTAGAAAGATAAGACCGGAGAAAGCCTTTTCTAAAAACTGCGTTACAATTTATGAAAATCCCGGCGAATCGTCCTCGGATTACCTTGTGAAAACCATCTCAAACACACCGATGAAATACGGTCTGTTTAAATTATTCCAGCGCCACTTTCCAGTCACATTTCTTGCTTCGCCATTAAAATGTGTCAGAGGGCATGTCTCTGCGTATGATAGAATCCCGATGATGAAATCCATCTTGCTGCTTAGCTCAGTCCGACAGTTTGCCAGGTAGTACGGTAAATGGTTAACTATGTAAAATGTGGGTACGATTTTCTTAGTGCCCAGCTGTAGTAAAATTAGTAGTGTAAAGTTATCCCGATAGTGATCATTAGGTATGGATTTAGATTTGAAGCTGTTAGATGGTCCGGGGGAGTTAATTCAACGAATGGATAGCGGAACGTTAGCGCTGATTAGGGTCAAACGACAGCCGGGGTATTTTAAATTGTGCTTCAATTATTGATGGTTGAACGAAGCGATTGGAAAAAAATGATCATCTAATAGTTTAGTTAATAACTGTACAGAGAATTTTGGAAAAAATTGTATCCCGAGCATTTTAGGGAACTCCGAAGACCAACCACCGGGATGTTTGTTAGACACTAGTTAAAGGACCGATGTAACGTTCGTCACTGGCGTTTAAACAAACATCAAGTGCCAGCATTTGATTCCCACTGGAGGCAAGCAAATGACGCTCACAAACAGACAATGTTGACACGCGTAAACATCAAGGGTGCGCTTAATTAAATTTTTCAATCCCTCACGCAAACCTGGTGCGATTTGTTAGTAAACAAGTGCAGCCGTGCAGGTCTTACGCAAATGTTCGACCGACTCGGTGCGCAATCTCTGCTTCAAAGTACATCGTTTAACCTCGTCCTGGATGACCTTCGTAGTTCCCACTAAGGTAGAATTCATAATGACTTTTAAACCCTAGCACCCAAATCAATGATCCAGATTCTTTATTACGGAGTTCATTATTAACATGGTGAATGGGTAACATTTTTTCATGCACGTTTACGTTTCCTATGAGAACCATTGTTAATTCGAATTAATAGAGTTCGCCTCACATCTGACGCCCGTGTGGAGAAATTGCTCGGAAATAAAGTGAGAAAATGAACGGTGTTAGGAATTTAGATTGCGCTAAAGCACTTGAGGAAATCGATTGGACGAGACCAAACGAATTCGTCGTCGAATCCGGCCGCAGTTTTTCACATGCAAATTTGCGATCCCACGAGCAGTCCCATAGGCAGAAAGTAGCTTGGAAGAGGGATGCCAGCGTAACGAAGGGCTGTCACAAATTAATACCGGGTATATTCAAAATCACATTACACTGTTGATAGTGTCTTGACTTAAGGTAAAGTGAAATTATCGTCGTTATTGCAAGTCCAGCGCGTGCCCAGACTCACTTGTCGCAGATTTAACGTGAAATTCAATTGGCCCAACTACGCGTCTCTGCAAATATAGTTGAGTTTGGGCTCCCTTTGCGTTTGGGATTCATCGACATTCGAATATCTCTGATCGAATTTTTGGCGACGCCGGGTAACTGGGTCGTGAGACGCAGGAAATTAAGCCGGCGCGCTCTGACGGAGGTCGAACGAATTATTGTTCGAAATTTATTTGCACTCAAGCGACACGGTGGGAGAGAACTAATGGAACGAAACAGTCTTTGAACATTCCAGAGATTTTTCTCGTTCAACCGTTTCAACGCTTTCTTAAAAAATTTCGTGATTTTATTACAAAAATGACAACTTTTTCAATATTTGTTTATTTGCAGAACTAATAACAGACATGATTATTTTTACCAAGAGTATATTATACAAATAAGAATCAAATCAAAATAATATGAAAAGTCATATATTGAATGAAACATAAATAAAATTAACGAACCTGCGTTTTTTGTTTAACAGTTATAGCGACAAAAGCCAACCTACGAAAAGTATACTAAATTGTTATAGAAATCTCAATTTTACTGTCATTGATGGAAATTTTGAAAAGTTACATTAGTGAGCAAAAAATCTCACTAAACGTCATTATATATAAAAGAAGCGATTCATTTTTTATTAAAAATAGATTTAAAATGTAAAAAATGATTAACAGTAAGTCAGTAAAGTATGGAATAAATAATGTTTCAAATAACCTTTAAGGTTGTGAAGTTTGCTTTGCGAAATCGTTGTTTTAATCGAACAGTAATCCGCGAGTAGAGCAAACAATCCGTCATCAATATCGTTCAAGTTCGAATTCCAGTTTTAGATCTACCATTTCATGTAACGTAAAGTATGTGCTTTTAGATCGGGGTATTTCCAAGGGGCACACAGCGCAGCAATTTTCCCTTGTAGCACTATTGAGTAGCCAGGTTAAAACATTGACCGATAACATAGATTTTGTAAAATTATTATTGTCTAGTTACTACATATAAAATAGTTAAATTAGATATTTGTATTTGGCAAAAAAAATCTATTTGCTATAAACATTTTTATTTGAATAATAATTTAATAGTATTTTTTGTTTACTGCGTAAAATGATATTAAATATTAATATTAAAACTAAGAATACAATGTGATATTTTTATGCAGATATTAATGAATAGTAATATTTATTAACGCAAATGCATTTCATTCATTGAGGTTAAATTTTGATCTATGTTAAACATTTTCTATTTAATTCATGATTAATATATTAAATTAAATAACAAAAGTATAAATAATTATGTGAAATAATTTTATTATATATAACGATTGCGTATTTTAATTAAACAAAGAAAAATTAAAATAATTTCATTTTATACAAAATAGATTTCATTCAAAAATAAGATTCAAAATAGACTAAGATAAATTAACGGAATTGACTTTATCGGTTGAATACTTGACATGGCTTCTAAATAATGGTACGAGGGAAAAATGCTGCGCTGTTTTCCCCTTGGAAATACCTCGATCTGAAGATGCAATATAAAATGCAATATTCTGTCATCCAGCTGGTTTAGCTTCAGCGTTCAGCTGATTACAATGTTATTTGATGACATTAAAATAATTTTAAGTAATTTAAAAATCATTGCTTATCCAAATGTCGCTTTTACCAATTTTTATTATTTTTTAAGTGCATAATACATTTTGTACTTAATTCAAAAGGCTTACTTAATTTATAATAATGAATAAATTAAAGTAGTCGAATAATTTGTCACAAATTTTAGGCTTATTTTGATTTAAATAGATACTTAATTTATAAAAATAATTTTAGCTACTTAAAAATGTAATTTCGTAATTTTGGTTCGTGATATTTTGTATTATATTATCAATAGTATTACGCTTATTCTAATTTATAACAATAGTACCACATCTAAGATGTTTTATAAAGTTATTGTTTTTATAAGTAAATTTGAATGTGTAATTTATAACTCAACTGTACATGTACATTGAATGGATCACTGATTGTTGTGCGAGAGATTAAGAGAGACAGAAAATAGTCGACAAACAAATGTACTGTTTATCTATACTCTATTTATATTCTCTTTACCAAATAGCACAGAAGCTTGAATTTAGCTTCTTTGAATTCTAGAATTTCAAAAACTATTTTACATCAATCCTATCATTCCTACCATTATTTTCCAAATATCGTTAAGGCGGTGACCTAGTCATGGTTAGGGCACTGTTGTATCGACTTTAGCTAGTTTTAAAATAAAAATTATAGTTTTGATATTTCATCAAAAGAAATACCAGAGAAAAATTCTATGTGGATTCAGCATTGGTTTCAATTGTTTCAGTACTGATTCATTAATTTATTTTTCACATTGTAGTAATTTGCTACATTACCTACATTGCTACATTTACTGTTTCATTAAAATAGCGTGTTGCCAACAGTGATATAGTTACTAAACGCTTAACATGATAATCCATATTTGAAATAAGTCAATGCAACAATAACAACATTCTCTTGGTAACTACTTAATAACAAAACAATGACAGAATCGTTAATGAAATACGGCATTTTTATTGATGACTTGAGTAAAATTCGTGTTTTAGAGCCCGAAGTCACTAATCAAACGACTAAACTCAAAGATGAATGCCAAAACTTTGTATCGAGTAAGTTAAAATCTGCGTTATTTTTGAGAGAAAAAAAATATTAAATATAAATATGGTTTATTATTTGTGAATAAGAATATGTATGAATGAAAGAAATAATATTTTAAAAAATTATAATTTCATTATAAATAAATGATTTTTGTACTACACTAATGAATAATTTTCGGTTTTAGTGATGGGTACATTTCAGAAAAATTCTGATGTTATTATAAAGATCATTGACAAGTTAGCCCAAGAAGTGGAAAAGGAGAAAATGAAAACCATAGGTGCAAGAAATTTGCTACGTACCACTGCTAAGCAACGAGAAGCTCAAAAACAACAAATACAGGTGTGTCAATAGGTGCCTAATTGAGTATACAAAGAGTCGATGTAATTCAAGAAAGTATTTATTTGCATTCTAAAAAGCAAAATACGAAGTGCAGGGTTGCAATTTTTAAAAAACGACTCTGCCAGATGTTGATTGAGCTGAGTCGGAAATAGAATTAGGGTCAGTTACTGCATTTATTTAAAAAGAAAATGATACGTAAGAGTATCTGCACAGGTGTGCCAGACACAGAAATAGGGTTTGTTAAAGAGTTTAAAAAATTATTAAACCCTGTGTTTTAGGTTCCAATTTTCAAATTTTCCTGTTACTTATTATAAAGTATGGTTAGACACTTCTTAAATTCAATCCAATTAAAATAGTATTATTAACATTTTCATTTAACAACGTTTATAATTTTACAATTGAAAACATATATATAAAAATTAATAAAAACTATTAATATACTGACGAATATTATTTTAATATTAATAATACAATATTTCATTATTATATGTGTAATATTCATTATATTCTCAAATTTTATCTTAAAAATGCTATGCGATT
>JABFQB010000073.1:0-13841 GCA_022817105.1 Pseudanteris insignis
CCAACTAAAGCGCATGTTTATCCTTAATGTACATACTATTGCCATGACTTATCGTCAAGTTCAGAACAAGCTCAAATATAGCGCATAGGGTTATTATTCGCATACTGAAGTTTAAAACATGATGATTTATAATGAATAAAATTTTAGTTTGAAATATGTAGCCATTAGTTAAATAAATAATAATAATAAAATGAAAAAAGTGATTAAAGTAGCATGTTCTAAATCGAATAATCATATTTTATAACAATTGTTTATGTTTTATGTTATATTATAACATATTTCTGAATGTTTTATTTATATTCTTTTCAAATCACAATAATAACTCATATACATTTTTGTAATTTTTTAATTAAAATATTTGATAATAAATAATTTTATACAAAGTTCTAATAATTAAATAAAAATTTATCAGATCAACAATTCAATATTGTTTATATTTTTCTAATTACAATAAAAAATGATCAATCTCTGATCTCATTTTCTCTAGAGATACTTTTTTTAGGATTTTTTCATATAAAATATCTGGAAAACATTCAATTGATTTAAATTCTTTTATGATTAGTTGGCAACCATAGCAAAAGAAGCTCAAAATTTGTCTTGTTTCGAGAACGTTATTACATTTTTTTAATGAATTTGTAGTGCAGTTACATTCACTATTGCATTTTTCAGCAATCCCTATTTTTTTCTTTTCATTTTCATTATTAATTCCACTATTTTTTCCTTCTGAAACAACTTTGGAGAATTCAGTAGCCCTTATTGTACAAAGTGTTTGATTGTCTGTAGCAGTATCCAGCATTGCTTCACACAAAATACAAATGTTTTCTTCTTTTAAATTCTGTTTGTTTCCTGAATATGGGCTTAGCTTTTCACCTATCCGGTATATAGTAGAAACAGTGGAATTAGACTCATTATCAAGATCAGTCACAAATTTTTCAGTCAACCTTTTAATGGAAGTGTAATTATCTTTTGCATTAGATACATTTGTTGAGCCATAAATAGGAAGTTTATAATATTCTAAGTAAACAAACAATTCTTCCTTTGAAAAATCTTTCATTGGTCTTAGAAGGATTAAATCAGAATACCTCAAGTCACTAAAACTAACATCTAGCGATAAATGTGCTGCACGACCCAAAGATATATTTTGTAATATTTTAATTGATAAACTGGTCATGTCATCGCCAAAAAAAACTTTGTTACAGTTTAATTTTCTGGCAATAGCAACAATAAGTTGCTGTCGTAGTTTGGATAATAAATCTTCTTTTGATGACTCATCTGACAGAGATTTGAACATATTTATAAGCTTTTCATCGTACTCCGTGAGTATTACATTCGATTCAAAAGGCTCAATATGAGGTTCAACAGGATTGAATATTTGACTCAATGTGGTGAAATGGCCAGAAAATCCTATATCTTTTACCTGGTCACATATACAACTTTTCAATATCATACTCTCAGGTTGATTTTGATACAGAACATTTTCTATAAAAAAATATTTAAATTTATAGAGACAATAAAAAAATTAACTTTAAATATTTAATACTATGTATAACACTTGAAAAAAGTTATCAAAAAAAATGATATATTTTTAGTTCATTTCATTCAAAATTACCATCAATATGAAGCACTTGAGTCTTAAAAACTAATCTTTTATGTACTGATTCTTGCATTCCTGCTTTGATTAAGTGTAATAAGGCTGTTGATCCAGCCTTTCCTGAATGTGCTACCAATACTCTGTCATTTGGTCGGATTATTTTCGATTTACCCAATGATGCTCTAAATTTATGCGTAGCTGCAATTAAGAAGCAATCTATACAGTATGCATCTTTTCCTCTTAATAAAATTGTAGGTTTATTAACTGAACATTTTTTACAAATGGAAAAATTCCTGTAAAAATAATAAAACAGAATTAATTTAAATTTAACATTTCATATTATTACAGTTGAATAACAATAATCAAATAATAAAATGTATAATTCACATTAACTTACTCTAATTTAAGTGTTGATTTTTTGGGATTCATTAACAATTCTGAATCACAACTATTTACAGAGCACATTTTAAAGTCTACTCGCGTCACTAGTATATTATAAAATGATTTATATAAACGTGAATTTAAAGTTTTAAAAGTTTTATTATGTAGAATTATTTAAAATCAGCAATCAGAAATTTATTTCATTCATGATTGCATGTTCATTCACTATAATATTAACTCACGTAATTTTAAATTGTCATATGTCATAAATGCAAGTGTAAGATGCACGTGGAAATTATGCTGGTGTTGATTTGGTACTCTGAGATCTCAAACTCACTGACTCATTTGGTAAAACAGGTTATCTGAAACAGCCAGCATGCCTAAGGTATTAGGATACGTTGATAAATCTTAGTTAGCGCGATTTTTTAAGATAACTACAAATTTCTATAACAAATTTCATTTTTAAATAATGACCCAAATCAAAGAAATCCATTTATACGTTTTTTTTCTAATCGCACAGTGTAAATAATAATTATTTATACGCATAATTACTACTTAAAGTGAAATATCATTTCTGCTACGACGGATTTAGTGACTTTCCAATATGATTCGGTATAAACGAATTAAATTGTTCAATTTGATTTCAATGAATTATTTTACAACAAGAATACCATCTTCAATCTTGAAAAATAAAATTTGTCAATATTTACATTTGTCAACAAATCTTCATTTGTAGATGCAAAGATGCAGATAGTTTTATGTCCACTTCGAAAACGGACTACATAACCACTAACTAAATATACAAAAAATCTATGATTTTTGAGAGATTTTTGGAATGTGAATAAATACATTAAAACTACTCACAACAGTACATGCTAAATTGTTTTCAATTGATTGATGTTTCACCTTAATTTAATATTCTACTTTGTTACAATTCTTCATCAATAATGTTTTTTGATTATTCTAATTTTGCAGAATTATTTATTATGCATAAATATCTGAAATTGACTTCTTTGTATGACATTTTTGAAACACAGCCTTAAGGCTTAAATGCTGATATCACATTGCAATAATATTTTTCCCTTAAAAACAATTATATTTATCTATTCAATTATTTTATAATTCATAATTATATAACGGTTGATAAAAAAATATTCTTAATTATTTAACAAATCAAATTTTCTGATTAAGAGAAGTTCACAAATTAATATAACGATTTTAATCGCCCATTCAAGAAACTTCTGTTGAACGAAAGCGAAACGTTCAATTTTAAACAGATAAGTAGGTAACTTTAAAGTAGTTAAATACGAATTTATATCTTTATATGAGCATCATGTCAGTAATAATTCATAAATTTATATTAACAACGTCTGTAATTAAGCTTATTATAGTTTAAGGTTAAATGCAAGACATTAATCAGTTGAACTATTCTTATTTTTCAATGTAAATATCATATTGCTTAATTTTTATTAATCATATCTTTTTTTAGCTTTTAACATGGTGAAAATTGCACTTCAAGTGAAAGCGTGTTTAGAAAATATAGAAGAATTCAAACCACTGGATGAAAATTTTATGTGGTACCTCAAATTTACATGCAATAATTGCGGGAATATTTCTGATAAATGGAATTATGTTTCTTTGATTGAATTTACACCAATGCAGAGAGGAAGTGGTGTAAATCATTTTACAAATAAGTGCAAGTTTTGTTCAAGAGAAAATACATTAACAATCCTAGAGGATTCAATTAAATCATATACCGCAGAAGATCAAGGAAAATTCAAATCTATTGTTACTTTTGATTGTAGAGGACTAGAGCCTAATGATTTTTCACCTCGAAATGGATGGTCAGCGAAAGCAATTAGTAATGGAACACAATTCAACCAAGTAGATTTATCTGAAAATGAATGGGTAGAATATTGTGATAAAATACGTCAACCAGTATCCATCACAGAACTTAGTCATAAGTTCCAAAAAGTCAAATAAAAAAGAAGTTTATTCTAATAATAAATTTTTATCTTTGTACTTTTATCCAAAAATAAATGTTGTGCTATCAAAATTATTACATTTGAAATATTATGAATTGATAAAAGAAATAATAATTATAATAAAGCACGAGATAATATATGATCAGTAATTAAAATAAAACCCAAAATTATATAATTTTATTTTTTATAAATAATGATATTTTAAAAGTGACTATTTTTGAAAATGCTTAAACATTTTTAAACTAATAATTTAGGTTTAAATCGATCAAAATAATTGAAAAATTTCAGATGTCACCTCAGTAGAAATAATAATTGAAATAACTATTGTAATATAAATTCTTCTAATGGTAAATAGTAGTTCTGTTAAATGTACCAAAGACCAATTTATAAAATAAATAGTCAGCTCTTATATTAATTTCATAATTTGATGATAAAGTTTATTCTGGTGATACAGAATTAAATATTTTTTTAAATATGAATATTTTGTGATTTTTTTTTTAAATAAATTAAATTTATATCATCATGAGTAAAATTGAAAAATATTTCTATTTTCAAAATTTTAAGCACCATTATTGAATGAATGAAGATAAATGAATGAACATTATTAAACTATTGACAAAAGATTTTATTTGTTCACTTTGCATTATATTATATATCTTTTTATAATATTTTTTAATAATATACATAATATTATTATAGACCATGTCTAACAAATGTTTATACATACAAAATTCAGCTGTTAACAGTTGAGATATCATTACCATAATATTTACATTTATGAAATATACAATCATAAATCGTTTACAAATGATCATTGAACTAAACATAAGAATATTTTCATTCACTCGTGCACTTATTAAAAATTGTGTAATTAACTTGATGTAATTCAATAAGTTGAGTAAAAAAGTTACGGTTATGACTTCATGTAATAATTAACATATACTAATAAAACCAATGAAATTTTATGTTAAAAATATCTTTATGATTAGGTTGTACAGAAACGAGCATATTAAAATGCAATTTAAGGAGTTTTTTTATAAGGCACCACGCTATGATCGTTTTATAAAATTAATAATATAAAAAAATTAATGATTTATTTTTGGAATTTTTCATAATCTCAAGTGGATGAACTTTGCAACAATTTAAACTAAGGCATTTTACAATTCAGAAAGTTAATTATTAAAAACACCAATAATTAATTTTTCAATGTAAATTTTTTTATAAATATAATTCCATTTAAATATTGATAAAAAAAATATACACAATTAGGTAAGAAAATCGCGTAATGAATTTATCCTTATTCCACTTGTTTATTTCGACGTTTTAACATCATTGACAAAGCAAACGCTCTCAATACGCCAGTCCTGAGGAATGAAATCAGTTTTCTTTTCAAGATTAATAGAGACTATTAACCTGGAGGCCAAATCATAAGTTCCAGTCATCGAAACCAGGGCCTGTAATTTTACAGTGTGACTGCAAAATGGTTGAATTTTGAATTTTATTCCAGTGTTTCCAATATAACGAAAACAATTAGATGCGTGCGAATAATTTTTCGATTTTAGTAATTGTGAATTTTCTGGACTGAAAAAAATATTATAACATTACTTAATAATTGATTATTGTATTAAAGTTAAGAATAAGATAAATCAAGATTTCTAATTTTATTGAATATTAATTATGAATATTGTTTATTTGAAATTTCGTATGTTACTATTACAATTATAATAATATATAAAATAAATTACAAACAATCTTTCATTTATTACCTATTAAAACCAAGTGTGTCCACTTTGACAATTACTAAACATGTAGAATTATTATGCAGCTCCATTTGTACAGGTATTATACAAATTTTTGTTTTTCCAAAATCATGATTTATGTTAATAGAATGCCTTAGACAATAAGAAATAACACTTTTCAAGCACTCTTCTTCAGAATAAGTTTCTTTAGCTAATACCATTTTCCGTTCATTGACATTGGCATCTGGCCCAAAAATCTTCAATGGCTCTGTGTCTTTGACTTGGTCATTTTTGATTTCATTAAGATGTGTATAAGGCATGTTTAATGCTTCCAAGTCAATGTGATGTTGTCCGACCGCAAACCTCGATACATTACCATCTTTCACAACTTTGATTTTCCATCTGAGTACCAACGTCGCGTTTAAATTTAAAGTCACCGCAATTTTTTCATCCACTAATTTTTTTGTCTCATATTTATGCAACGACTGTACTTCATCTTGCTCCAATCGCTGTGCATTTCTTCTTCGCACAAATATCATATATGGAGTCATCATATCCTCTTCAGCCGTCAATTTTAAGTCTGAGGAAGAAGTACTCTCCGCACTACGTCTGCGTAATTTGAGCAAAAAATGTATAATCTCTTGTGGTTTTATATTCGATTCCGAACTTGTTATGTTCGAACTGTGCAATGACCAAGTAGGTCCAAGCAAACTAATGTTCGTCAACTGAACCTCGTTAAACGAGGAATTGTGCACTTGATTAGTATTTATAATTTGTATTGTGAGATTCAAAGTAGGTCCATCGTCGTTAAATCTTGCACTTCGTCGCGTGATGGCACTGATATTAATGGAATCTACTACAATCATATAACAAGTGTGTCGAGCGATTCGATAATGTGGAACTGATTTCGCATCAAAGTTTTCATAATAAAAAATAAAGTCGAGTCGATGATTTCCCTTTTGGAGTGGCGCGCGTACCCAAAATGTAGTCTTAAAAACTTCGCCAACTTGCAAAACACCATTCATTGAATCAGGCAAGTCTAATTTCATTACTAGACCATCATTTGATGTTTTTTCTAAAACAAAATAAGTGTTTATAATTGAAAAAATTATTATATTAATTATTTTTGATAATTGCTTAGATAATCACCTTCGTTATTATCAATATCTGAATTTTCTAACGAGAATAATTGAGGATTAGTTGTTGCAATGTATATATTTGTTAATGGGGCATTTCCAGCGTTTTCTAATTCAACATCTACTTTTTGAATTTCACCACAAAGCATCTCAGGTGTCAATTTTGAAAAAGTTACCTGAAAATTAATTTTTCAAAAATAAGTACTTTATATTGTTTACATTTTAATTATACGTATTAATAGAAATATTTTTAAAGTATACATAAATATTTTACCTTTAAATATGGCGCTTTTTCAAAAACTTCCATTTGCAGTCTATAATCTTTCTCGTACATTTCGACTCCTTGTTTTTCTTTTACGTTCTTCATTTTTTTCATTTTCAAGTTGAACAAAATTTTCCCCCTCACTATCGTAGGTTTAGACACTAATTCTACATCTGTCTTGATTATCTCGGAATTATTAACCGATGCACTCAAGCCAAATTTAATACCCAAAACTGTTATTTTGCCCACTTGCTTTGGAGTTAAAGACAAGAGAACATTCTGCTTACTCTTACGTTGTAAAATCATCGATTCGGTTACACTGCATATTACTTTACTATTCATTTTATCTGTTATTAATTGTCTTTCTTTCATCGTATTTATTTCCATACTCTCATTGTCTTCGTGTGAACATATTAAAGTTAAATTTGATAAAGCTAAAGGAATTTCTAATGGATTTTGTAACTCAACTGAATAATAAATAAGTTCGTCAATAATTACTTTTGGTAATACAGAATTGTTACTAAAATCTGAATATAAAGTAACTGTTGGTTTGAAGACCATTGGAACTGAACCCTGTACCTTTGTTATAAGAATCTTTTCAAGTTTGGACCATCGATTATAGACATCTGGGTTGTCTGTTAGTGAAAATCCTCGATCAAATATACTCTGATCGCTGATGAACTTGTTTGAAGGGTCAAAGAGGGCCTTTATCTGGTTTCCATTAATCAATGGAAGTGGTAAATCTGGGAGTTCTGCATCTTCTGATTTCATTTCTTCGGATAATTGCTAAAATTATAATTTTTGTCAAATCAAATTTATATAAAAATATATATACAACTCATTTCAATTATAAATTTAAAATTAAAGCATACAAATTTCGACTAACCTTGTGCATATTTAAAAATTCATAGAGAAAATCTGACTGTTGCACAGCTGGTTGTTTGCTAGTTTCGCTAAGTAAATTCTCAAAAGCTTCAACTGCTCTAGCTGTTTGTTTTAAAATAAAAGCTTGCCTTCCGATTTTAAAATATATATGATCTTCGGCAAATGACCAGCCTTTATTTTTGTATACCTAGATCAAAAACAAAGTATTTATAATTACTTCATATAAAACGATTTATCTTGCTAAAAATGTTGAATAAGTGATAATTGATTAATTGAATATTATTTTAAACAGTGAAATATTATAATTTTTTATATATATTTTTATATGTTATATATATATAAAAAACAAATTATTTTTTCATTAAAAATAAGAAGTTTGTTAGAATATTAATTTAGAATTTATATACCTGATGCGCTTGTTGGTAGCATCTTAATGAATGCCTTTTTTGTCCAGCTTTAGAAAATCTATATCCCGCGAAAACAGCATTAAAGGCATATTTCCTCACCATTTTTGGTTCAATGAAGCAATATGCTGCTTGCTCCAAAAGTAACGCTGAACTTAAATGAGAATCCTCTCTAATCATTCTTATTAATTGTTTTGCTGCTTCGCCGTACATACCACTATTTTTCAAGCATTCTGCACTCAAAACAGTCGCTCTTGTTGCAAACTGTGGGAGCTTGCAAACATTCATATAAGTTGTGATTGCTTCATCCATGTAATCAATGGTTTTTCGTGTAACTTCATTCATCATAAACGCACTAAGTGCAGCCATTTCAAGTGCCCCTGCATAATAAATCCAAGCTTGGTCTGCATCGAAATCTCGCTTGGCATTATGATAGGCTTGGTAAGCTAATGTATAATGGCCAAACATGAAACACAGATCACCCAAACGTCGAAGTTGCATTTCAGCAGAATCTATAGTATATCTGATAAAAAATATTATATAATATATAAAAAATATATAATATATGATATATAAAAAATAATTTAAATATATACCATATGCAAATAAGCATAATTGATATTTTATTGAAATACAATAAAAAAACTTACATAACAGCATTACTTGGAGTGGAACCAGGAACTCCTGCTTTACTGGGGCCAAACCAACGTTTTGTTACATTTAACAAACCCCTGCCAACACTTTTCTTATTTAAAATCACATCATTCAATAAAGCTATTTGTTTTTCTACATAAGGTAGCAAACTTTTCAAACTAAAATGTGTCATCATAGCACGAAGCCTTTCCAAATCTTCAAGAGACAACCTGGCTCCGTGTTGAGTTGTAACATAGTTAGGTGAATCAGCCCAAACATTTTCATTGATCAGTGATATCTTATTATCCATAATAGATGGTTTAAATGAATCGATGTTATTTATACTTGAACATATTTGTTCTTCAGGACTAAGTGGATGAATAGTTACAGGCACAGCTTCTTGGCCAATTTCAAGCTGACTGCTAACCCTGTGTACTGAATTTTTCCTACTGGAAGTTATACATACTCTATCCACCGAATCTGGAGAACCCAAAATTGGATTATGTGATGTTACTGGAGTTCCTGCATTGCTTGACCTGCAAATATTTGCTTTTTATAAACAGTTCAAGTGATTTAAGATTATTTTTATAAATATGGTTAGAATTTTATAATTTTTATAAAAATTTTAATCTATAATTATGAGAACCAACTTATCAGGTTCAGTGCCGACTTGATTAGGCATGGCAGGTACACAACTGGTATCTGCTGGTGTACGAGGCGAACTGCTCTGCTCTGTGCTACTTTTAACATCTAAGTGCTTAGTGATAAATTGACTCCATGGATCAGGCAAATATGTGTTTTCTTCTAAATGACCAGGAGGTCTTGAATTCATTTGTAATAAAAAACAATTATTGCTACCATATAAATTTTTTAAATCCGTAAATATTTCTCCAGCCCTAAAAAGTTTTCATATGCTTTATATATTTATATACTACTATTTATATTTTTCATTACTTATAAATTCTAATAACTATTATTCATTTATCAAATAATGATCAAAAATTACATACTTTCTTTTATCATCTTGAGTCACATCATGAACCAGAACATAGTATCTCAAAGTATTATTGTTAAACCACTTGGTTCGCTTTTCAGAACTATTTTGATTAAGATGGGTACTCATTTGTTGGATTTTTTCTTTTGGATCATCATCTGATGTTGAAACAACTATCATACAGGCAAGAAAGTGTTTGGTAAACTCATGATCCGATGGAAATTGGACATTCAAAAATGTTTCACGCCAAGCTTCATACCAAGGTACAGAAACTGGAATTTCAATTTTACATTTTCCTATATCCAGGGTTATCATATTATCACAGTAAGAAGAACTGACTGACTCGTGCAGCAACCTGTCTGCTTGTGTTGTTTCTGGAGGTGTTGAATTAACATCTTTTACACATATTTGTAAGGAACGTACTACTATATTGGTTCCTTGTGGATCTTTGATGTAACCTGCAGTATGTAATGTATTGTTATTGCAATGTATAATTATTTTTAATAAAAATTTATTTTGTTAAGCATTGAATTTATAAAAACATTAATGTTTTCAGTCTTATAGTTAAATATTCATTAAATTTTTCCTTCATAGATCAATATGGATATGAATGAACATGTAATAAATGATTGAATAATTATTCAAAACTGAATTCTCTTTGAATTAATTTCATTGATTCATAACCTCTTCCTCTGGTTTATTTATTTGGCCAATATTATGTTATATAACTTAGGAATGGATAGAAAAAAAAATAATTTTTTAAAATATTTGTAAATTTATAATTCATTAATGATCTAAATTGGTGATGCTTGTCTACAACTCTAATATAGTCTCTTTAAACAATTACATATTCTTTGCCAAGTTTGACGTATCTGGGAAAATAATTATTTCAAACAAAATTCAAAAAAAATAAATAACAAGATAAACATATAACGAAAAAAGGGGGAAAAAATAATGATCATTAGAGAGAAACTAGTAAATTTTAAAAATGGCAATCAATAATGGACATAAATCCACAATCATCACCTTCTGCATTAATCCGGCAAAACGGTTGTAACAGTTGTATGAAAGACAGGTTGTTCCTTTGACACGTAGCCTCGGCATTGCTTGAGCAAACAGCGGCGATTTGTGGCGAATAAACGTTTAATATGAATTCTCTCGGAGTTAGTTTGCACTGAGCCATAGTTCGCCGATTTCCAATTCGCGCTCGGTTGCTCGTGTAACCGCGATGTCACACACACATGCATACACACGCACACCCTGTACAGCTTGTACTTAACCTTAACGTAACGTCATTTTCTATAATTTTAAAAACTCCAAACAAACCAATTGCTTGCACATTTTCAATGGCAAAGTACCGACAATCGTGACGTTACCAAACTCCCCGAATGTCGAGCCGTGGTTTGCCACTCTACCCGCCTTAGGGATTACACGCTCAAAATTGCTCAAATTTATAGAGGCCCTAGAGCGAGAGACAGACCAACAAGCCATACATCGTCGATCATTTAAAATGTCAGATTATCGGCACTTTACGCATGATTTCGATTTTTGCAATATTTTACTTAATCATCTTTTTTTAAGCATTAATTTATATTTATCTTGTTGATACAGATTAAAAATTAACGCAAATTTAACGCGAAAATTAGATACGATGTACAATAAACGTTAGAACACAATACTAATAAAAAATTTATAAAATAATGCGTGAAAAATTTCTTCATTTTCGTAAAATTATGTTTAAGTTGAATGAAATAAGATTTGTTGATATTCAAAAATATATATATAATATTATTATATTATTTTTTCATATATTTCAATACAACATGTAGTGGTATTACTATTATCGGCAAAAATTTTAAATATTGGGGTAACACTACAGCAATATTGTATAATATTAAAAATATAATTGCAATGAAAATTGCTATAACCATCGCAATAATATCCTTCAAGAATAATAAAATATTTCGCACGTACATATTAAAGTAATGTTGTCTCAATATTAAATTGCAATATGCAATATTTTAACTATTTTAACTTGTAACTATTTTAACATTGCAGTATTATTATTCACGTGATTTGATAGTTCGGGGTATAAAAATACATCGCCTTGATAACATTTTTAATACGAAATTCTAAATTAAGCTAAAGTTTATTTTGTTATAGATTGATTTACACGATGTTAAATTTTATGATTTGAATTGCTAAAATTTTGACACGATATGATAAAGGAACCAATTTCATCAAAAAACATTAAAATTCAAGAAAGCTCAAATAATGAATGAAAAACGTGTTATGAAGTATGAACTCGTGTTCACTCTTCACTGACGTGTGATTGTCATAGCGTTGGTATTTGTAACCTTCATAATTCGTAGCTCTCTCTACTGTAAATTTTGTATGTAGGTATTTAGGTGACAAATACTTTTATTTTTTTATTTTATTAACTGTAACATAAGTGATGGTATTTTTAACATAATTTAAAGTGACGAGTGATAAAATTGTAAAATAGTCGAATCAGTGCAACGTGAAATTATAATTGTAAATATCGTGAAACATATTTTTAAGGTTAGTAGTGCAGAATATATAATTATGATAGTAATATGTATAATAATAAAGAGATGTGTCGCCAGAAATTAATGTAACAAAATCTAAACAACTTTTTACAGAAGTTTCAAATTTTAAACTGAAATGCCACTAACTCGAAAATTAATAAAGTATGGAGTATTCACATCTGTTGGAGTTGGTACATTATTTTCATTGAAAAATAATGAATATGATCTAGGAGCGACAGGAATTGTTAGACTTGGGAGAGCCGCTGTTACGGTTTTTATTATTGGACATCACTATCAAACTAAACTCTATAGAAGTGGATTAAATCCTCAAAGTCCAGAGTACAAACAATTAAAATCAGAGGCACACCTTTTTGGAGCACATAAATTGTTAGATCTTTGCTGTGCAAATAAAGGTGTATTCATTAAAGTTGGGCAACACGTTGGTAAGAAGTCATCAGAAAAAACTTTCATTTATTCATTTGTTTTATAAAATGATCTGTTATTTTAAATAAGATCATTATCAAATCATGCGCAATATCATGTAACATTTTAAGTTTTGATGAAACACTTTGTAACTGGTTTGAAATGTTCTCAAATGTTTGTCAATTGTGCAAATGCATTTATTGTGAATAATTTGCAAATAAACTTTAGTTGATACATCCACCATATGCTAGAATAATGCCAAAAATTAAAATAAAATACCAACAATTTTTTCTAGAAATATCTTTACACCAAGAGATATAGTATGTTAATTCTTTCTCAAATATAATTAATATTTTTGAAAATTTAAAAAATGATGAAAGCAAGATATTTTTAATTAATATTTTTATATTTTTTCAAAATGCGCAAAAATTAAAACATAAATTTAACAATAATTAGAATGACATTTAGAATCAAATTCATCCTCAAATTGTATTAAAAAAATTACTTTTTTTAATGAACTAATTTGAAGTTCCAAGTTATTGATTTAATTAATGACAGATTCTTTATAGACTTTTAAGTTTAAATATTAAATAATTATTTGTTTCAGTAGTCTTAGACAAGAATAGATGAAAAAAACTAAAAATATTATTACAAAATTATATGGCAGTTTGATTATTTGTTTTTTTTTTAATTATTTAAATTAACTATTAATTACTATTACTATTAATTAAATTACTATTAACACTATTAATTTTTCTAATTTTGTGATATTTCAGGTGCTTTAGATTATTTACTTCCATCAGAATATGTGAAAACTCTTAGGGTTTTACATAGTTCTGCACCAAAGTCTTCCTTTAAA
>JABFQB010000074.1:0-13816 GCA_022817105.1 Pseudanteris insignis
AGTTTCTTAGTTTTGAATTAATTAACAATTTTATAAACTGTGCGAAGGAGATAGAAGAACTCCTTGATACTTCACCTTAATCGAAATGATTATTCTGTTATGGAAAAACTAATATCAACAAACGCAAATAGCATGATTTGAAATATACACAGTATTCGATGTAAATATATAAATATCAATACATTAGTCAATTTTAATATTTGTTAATTATCCGGGGACAATTTTCGGAATAAGCAAAAAAAAAATTGATTTTGGCGGGAAAAACATTTAACCTAATTCAATTTGTATCAAATATAATAATTATACAAATTTATCAATCGTTTGAATTTACATTGTTCGCGTGCATAAATGCGATTTAAGTTTAGAACACGAAATAAAATTCACAATGTGAATACTGAACCCTAGTCGAAAGATTTCGTTAAGAGAGTCGTCATTCGTAACGCATCAAAGCGCGGGCGAAAATAATTGGCAACATATATTTATATCAAAAAAGACATTAACAAATCGCTTGAAAGCGTGTCGCGCGCTCGCTCGAATTATGTAAAGCGCCCTCGGCGTTTAAGGCACAGGCGTCCGCCCGACTAATAATCGCCGCGCGTGTTATTTCTTTCTTGTCTCGCTCGCTCGCGGCCCGAGCGAGACGACAACGTGCTTGGCAATGACGTGGACAATTTGTAGTCAAGTCTCAAGTGTCAACTCCCTAGCCGTTTCTATTTTTGAGCTCGAAATATATCCCTCGCGGTCTCACTCCTCCAGCGAGCGGAATCTCATATGCCTTTTTTTTCTTTCTCTCTCTTTCTTTTCTTTCCCTTTTTCCATCCGCTTTTTTACGTTTCAACACTTTAACGCCTAAGTGAACTTGACTCTCGGTAACAACATAAAACTCCCATCCCTTGGTTTTGTTATTTTTTTTGTTGATGTTGCGTTTAATTCGTTTTTAATAATTTGAAATAAAAAATAAACAATAGCAAATGTTCCTCAGAAACACAGCATGTCAACAAACAATCGATTTTGTCCGATGAAAAAAGACAACGAAATTCGTTGTAAATAATTAACAATATTGCTTTTATTATTATATTTCACTCAACCTAGACACGTTTGTTTACAAACATTGAGTTAAGGTTAATCGTTCACTTTTTCGACGAATTTTTTATGGCATTTCGCGGGAAGTAGTGATTTTTTTTTTTTTTAATTCAACTGCTCTGTAAAACTGGATTATTATTTATTTATACTCGAAAGTTGGGGAAGTCGCGTTGCGAAGCATTTTAGCACGAGCCGAATACGTGCTCGGCAACTCGCGCGTGTATTTCGGCAAAATAAATTCATCGTTAATGCTGCTTACGAGCGGGAGTAAGAAAAACCGAGCGCGAAAACATCGCACCCATTGTTTGCGCGCGCTGATTCACGTTAACCGAATTCGATGAGTATTAATTGTGTATTGTTATTAATAGCATAAATTCGTTATATATAATTTCGTATGATCTCCTTTTTTTTATAATTTATATTTAAGTATATAATTTTATAATTATTAAATTTGTACTATTTTTTTTTAGATTATCAAAAGGATGGTTTTATTCTGATAATTATGTACGTAGCACCAGCAATGTTGACGATTTTAACATCTTATGCATTATGAAAATGTTGGAAAAATAAAATTTCAACTTCAAAATTTCTAAAAAAATTTGTATTATTATATTTATAAATACTTATCAGTACCTTTGTTTGAAATATTAGAATAAAAGTACTAGTATATATACAATATATGTATATATACTAAGCTTGCAACTTAGTCATGGAGACAGTTGCTTCATGACTGCGAGGTTGCAAGTTCGATTCCTAGGGTGAACAATTTTTTTTCTTGCATTCTTTGGACTAACTACATGACCGTTTCGCAAATTTATATATACATTATTTAATAATGTTTAAATAATAATTTCCTTTATTTTTATAGTATTTAAAAATACTTGTATAATATTATTTTTATATACTTTTACATATTATTTGAATGTTAAAATAATATTTAATAAATATTTTATAAATATTTCTGCGTTGTAGGGGGCAACACTGCATAAAAAATCTGCTTATCTCAAATAGGTTCTACTTATAGAAGTTAAGTATCCTACTCCTTTCGAGTACTATTTATTTAAGGTATAACAAAATAAACTAGACTTCTTTCACAGTATACATTTCTTATTAGATTAGATATTCACTATTTTTTACAAAAAATTACATTTTTTGAACCACTGTAACTTTGCTTAATACCACATAATATGTTTTTTTTTATTTAAAGGTTAGACCTTTCTTTTTAGGTGGTTATTAAAAACAATAAAATCTGTAAACCCCTTTTATGAATTCACTCACTTGTTAGGGTTGTTTTTTTATAAAAAAAAATGGTTAAAATTGTTCACATCAAATTGCATTTCATTCAAAAAAAAAGTGCAATTTTAATTCATAGAGTAGGAAAGATTATTCAATTTTAAACTATTTGAAAAAATCAGGTCAAAAAAGTAAATGTTAGTGTTTTTTACCAAAATAAACGTTTTCGTACGTTTTACGTTTAAGAATTGTTAATAACTGCAAAAAGTTATTTATTTTTAAAGCCATTAGAAATGCCAACATTAGCATTACTCGGAGTGCACCTTATTCTATAAAATATAAGGTATTTTATAAGCCTATATTTTAACAATACTTCAGTTACTCAAATTCAATTTTTCGTTCAAATTATCATAAAGCCAATTGTCATTATTATAAGAAGGAAGAAAAAAACTGGTTATTAATTTTTCTGTAAATATTTATTATAATCTACTATACATAGGAATAAAATATTAGTAAATAAATTTATATCAATAATGATCGGGTGTTTTGAACAATCCATTTGAACATTGTTTTCATAAAATTCGACGATTGCATTAAAAATGTTTACCCGCTCTTTTTCGTCGGCCTCATACTCGAATGCAACTGAAAATAAATTCATTACGAAAATTATGTACTGTAGTGCGTTTTTCTTAATCATAGTTGTTTATTCTCTTCACATAAAAATCGTCACTCAGAGGTTATCATTCGTTCTCATCATCAAACCCATCCAGTAAATCCTGATTATCATCCTAAAATAAATAAACAATTTTTTTATACCATTTTTTAAACTTACTTTTAATGATACAGAATTATTTAATAGAATTTTTTTAAAATAATATAGCACGACATATTGTTTACTAAGAAAAAATATTACTTCTGACTATCACTTTGATGTTTATTTACTATCCAATAATTATTACTCCGAATAATCTCGAAGATTTGTTTACGTTTTTTTTATACCCATTGTTGTTTATAGCTTGTTCTCTCATCGTGTTATTATTCCTATAATTTTTTTTTAATGTTTTTCTATTTTTTTATTTCCAGTACTGAACTACTCTGGACTTCGTTCAGTGTTTTGGAAATCTTATACCCTTCTCACGTTTCTAAGTACGATGCCATCGGCTAATTGCGAACCCGGGCTCACATTCGCCATCTCACTTGTATCCCCGTTCACTTCATTCCACCTGATCCCCCACTCGAATTGCCCTTCGTGCCAACCCACTCGCCCTTTTCTCCGCCCCTGAACGGCATGCCATTGTTGAGCCACTCGCCAATCGCAACAATGCCATTTCCTTCTGAAGAAGGTACAATGAATATGAATTTTGTTGATTTTTTTTTTCGTATTTTCCATTGCGATTGTGTTCTTTAGTTTCAATTTGTTTGATTTATCATTATTGTTATTTTTTTGTTAACAAGAATTTTGTTTTCCAACGATATTCCTTCCATTAACACTACAAATTTATTTTATTTTTAAAAAACTTGATTTGATATATTTTAATGTCGTTATTTTTTCTAAGTTTTGTATGTTGTGCTATAATAATTTTAACTTTTTTTTTTATATTAATCTAAATCAAATCTTCATATGAGATTATCAAGATATTTATTTTTTGTTTTTAATTTTAAACTAAACTTACTTTTAAGCGTTCTACTTAGTAAGCATGTAAAATTTAATATTTTTTAAATAATTATAAAAATTATTATGATAAAGCGTATTGTACACCAAGAACAAATCAATATTGTAAATAGAGACATAAATATTAATTATTACATTTTTTTATATTTTACTATTATTTTATTCTTAGTATACAAGTCATTCATATAATGTGTCAACAGTCATAGCAAATAAAATTTCCAAAATTAAACTTTTTGAGTTAACCTATATTATTAATATGGAATACAGGTATGATTTAATTTAATATACATCATTTTACAGGATACTAATTTACACAGACATTTATTGAAGCCATTATCAATGAACCAAACAGCAAGGTCATTATATATATGCTTTATAAGTTGATGTGAAAAGTATTAAAAAATATACTCAGTTAATTATTGTTATTACCAGCAAATTCAATTAATTTAAAAAAAAATATTATTTTTATTAATATAAAAAATTGCTTTATAAGTATCATTCATAACTGTGATGTTGGCAATTTGATACTTACGCTCAAATCGAAATTATCATCAGATGGGAGGTCAAGGTCAAAGTCTTTATCTTCGACTTCAACCGGTTTCTTTTCACTAGATAATTTTTCGTTTTCTTGGGTTTCTGTATTTATCAGTCTATTGTTGACATCCTCTTGTTCAACAGACTTGGCAGGAGTGTCGGAATGTATGCCTTTCATTTCTTCAGCTGCATTTCTATCGACGTTGAGCTACGAATGTTAAAACATAAGTTCAATGATTTTTATTTAATAATTATTTTGAAGTGTATAATTAGTTAACATAAAACATAATTAATATAAAATTTACCTCAAATCATAGTTTTAAATGAATATAGTAAATTCAGAAACTTTATTTGATTTTTTTATGTACACTCAGAAATTTTTTAAATAATTTTTTACTTTTTAATTTAAATGACAAACCTTCATTTCTGAGAACTTTGTCGCTGGGATTCGAATTTTTTCCTGTTCCTTCAAAAAGCTCTCTATCTTCAAACTCTCCTTGTACTCTGGAAACAGGTTCTCATATTTTTCTGGATCAGCCAAACTCTGTCCAGCTTTTTTGCTAACCTCCGACAATTTCTCCTTCCAAAGTTTAACGATTTCAGATATTTTGCTGGGGGCGTATGAGCGCGCAAAGAACGCAGCCTCTGGAATCCTATTGGTCTGTATCAGTATTTCCAAGCACTTGTCAATGTCACCGAGCAAAAAGTATGACAGAAATGAAATATTGTTTTTGCCGGATTCGTTGGCCGCGTCACCCAATGTTTTCATCATATCAAGATTGCCAGTAGACGTCGCTAGCAGCAACAGGCCAGCAAAATCCTGCGCTTGATGCAAACAGTCACGCGCAAGTTGAAGTTTACCTTTCGAGATAGCAAGTGTCGCGACTTGGCGCCACTTTTGTTGACTGTTCGCCTCGTCCGCGATTTCGTTTGCTACCGTCAAGTTACCTAGAGAAAGTGCTAGTTCAAACCTATGCTCAGGATCCGTCGAGACTGCCAATGCTTGTTCTTTGAAACCCTTGAAATAAGATAATAATCGTGAATTGTCACAGAAATAATCAATTAATTTATTTGAGGTAGAAGAAATTTCTTCTGTCATTTACCTGTTTCACCAGGAAGTGTGCAACTCGTGTACAATGTTCTTTTGGTACAAGTGGAAGAACTTTATCAGCCGTTTCAAAATCCTTCCTCATAACCGCAGTTTGGTACTCCAGTACAGAAAGCAACAAAGAGTACGAAACAATTGATAACTCTTTATCGCATAGGTACAATCTATTATCCTTTGGAACATATCCTAATAGATACATTGGTCGGTCGAGGTGTGACACAGTAACTACTTCGCCGCCAACAAAGTAGTTAATGCGGTTGACACTATTCGTATATATGAAACAATCGCCAACCCAGAGACCAGTTTTAACAATTTCACCCATCTCTGCGATCATCTGAAATCATAATTTTTTGTTAAGCTATGATAAAATAAAAATTTTAAAACTTCATTTAAAATACAAATTCATAAAACAATGTATTAATTACCTCAAATGCATTGTCTATATCTTCAGCATTTTCTTCTGCATTCGCAACTACATCTGCTTGATACTTTAATATGAAATACTGATCGTCAGTTGTCAGCGCCACCAGTGACGCGTTTTCAGCCCAATAAACATGTGTTGGCTGAATATCTATACGTCGCACAAGCTTCACTGTGTCCCAATCATAGAAAGATAGGCCTGATCCACAGGAGACACCCAACAAATATCCTCCAAAAATAGCTGTGACACAAATTTTATTCAATTTGATATTTAATCATATTTAATCTTTTAGTCTTAATTTTTATGAACAAAAAAGTATGAATCTAAACTAACCATCAGCACTGAAATCCGTTTTCAGTGTTTCCTTTTTCTTGAAGTTTTTGAATATAGTGATGGTGGTGTTACTTTCACGTATGGCATATTGACTGGGGTCAGAAGCCCATACAAACTCTGTAGCGTGACCAAAAGCTTTGTTCCGGAGTGCCATCGATGTATATATAATGTACTCGCCATCTCCACAGACCACAAGGAAGCGGCCGTTTGGATTGTGTTGAATAGTTTGGGGATAAATTTCGCAAGTGCCCATATCTTTAACTGGTAATGGAAGTCTTTCCCAGTCTTGGTACTCTTCGCCGAGGGCTTTCAAATTTGCCTGTTGGATTTCGCTATGCTTCGCCCACACAATCTTGCCTCCCAACGTGTCCATGGAAATTGCTGGCTCTTCACGACCAACTTTGACCATTATACTACCTTCATCATAACCAATAGCCACATTATTGGAACCTGAAATTCATCATTAGAATAAAAAATGTATTTCAATATCTCTTTATTTTAATTTACATGAAATTAATATTAAATTTAAGATTCAATTTGACACAATATTTTGAGTGTACCTTTCATACAAGTTATCGCCCAAACTCTTTCGAAGCCATAATTCAATGATGATTCTAATCTATAAGTCCCTGAATGCCAAAGTTGTACAGTGCCATCTTCTGAGCCTGTTAACACAATTGGCAATTCTGGATGAAAACAGACAGCGGATATATTATCGGTGTGACCATCTAGGGTATGTACACATGTTTTGTTTTGATAATCCCATATTTTCACTAAACGATCATCCGCACCAGATATCAGGTAAGGTTTATCGCCACCGTGGTAATAATCAACACAGTTTACTCCCCTTTCATGGCCTTCCAAGGTAAAGTTTGCTGAACTAGAACCCAGTTGCCAAACCTTAACTGTTCGATCGAGTGAGGCACTTGCAAAAGTGTTATTATCTTTTGGATTAAACACTATTTGCATAATATAATGAATATGGCCTTCAAATACTTGCTGGCAAACCAATTTCTCCCAATTCCATAACTTAATTAACATGTCATCTGAAATAAAATTTTTTCTTGATTAAAATGAATGCTATCTTTTCTACATTTTTGTATAAAAGTAATGTTAAATTATAGAAGTGATAAAATTTATTTAATCTATGTTTTTCAGATTATTTGATACAAACCGCTACTAGTTAATATAAAAGGTTGTGTGGGGTGAATTATGATACAACTAACATAATCACTGTGAGCATCAATTGTATGCACAGGTTCCAAGGTATTATAATTGAATATTCTGAGTTGAATGTCATCTGAACCAGTAACCACCCAGCGTTTCCTTGGAATGAACTTTGCTACACGAACTGGTAAATCGCAAACCTCAAAAGTCTTTATGATTGTCTGAGTTTCATGGTTCCATATGTGTACTGTTCCTTGGTAGAGGGAACATAGCATCCATGGCTCTGATGGATGCAAATCTACACTTTTTACACGATCTGATCTTGCGGTTAATATCCGTTTTATATCCAGTCGTAGTGGCTAGAAATGTTTAAAATTATAGATTAGTAATTATAGATTGTGTGCAAGAATGATCAATGAATCAATAAATCAATTAAACAGAAAAATGATATTTGAAAAATAAATTATTAGAAATTTGTTTATTTCATTTATCCGCTAATTCAATAAATAATAATGCATGCATGTATTTATTAAATTCAAAGATAAAACTAATATAATTTAATTAACATAGCAACATGATTTAAATCTCAACTATATCATCAAATTCATTAAACCAAAAAAATTTCATATGCATAATAATTGCAAAGTTAAGTACAAGATACAGCAAACTGTTTTAAAAACTTGAATTTCATTAAGTGAATTATTTTTTATATTGCCTAGTTTGACAGTCAAATAAAATACTAAAGTATTAGGCATGTGATGTTAGATGTCAACACCTTAATCATAACCCCAGATAAATTAACAGCGAGTTGACAATGTCAGTGTATTTAGTTAATGAAAATTTCGAATATCGATTGTCATTTTTTACAATAGTGAATATTCGTAGGAGGCACATATTTATATAAGGAAAAAAAAAACAAATAATCACAGTAAGTTTCTGCGATGTGTCAAGAGATATCATATTGGAGGTTGGAACAAAATATACTGTTAATCGGTCTGTAGAAATTAAAACTGGCATGCCATCAGCAACTTACCATTTTCGTTGAATTATTTTTAAGACAGCGACAATTATTTCATCAAATCGGCAACTAATAATGATAAAATGTTGAACGCAAATTGAAACAACATGAATAGTTTAATCATACGTTGTGAGACGTGGCTACGAACAGCACATCACACTAATATTTATGGGAAAGCGGCAAACTTCAGTCAACTCAAGTCAAGTTTTTATGAACACATATTTAAAGTATTAATATCATATAATAACATCTAATGTGACATACAAAATACTTTGTTTTTTGTATTTAATTAATTTCTAATGAAAATCGGATTTTTTACTCGGGGGAGATGGGTATATAGTCATATATATATTATTCTGTATTACGATATAAACCATGAACTGAAATCTAAAAATTATTTTTTCAGTTTTCAGAACTCTGTGATTATAAAGTTGATGTAAAATTGAAAAAAATAGTTTAAAGGTCAAGGGATATTTAAAGAAAATAAATAATTTTTTTAAGTTTTTATTAAACCAATAAAATTTTTACATTCATTCAATATTTCAATATATTATATTGATAATTATAAGAATATATGGCTAATTCATATTTATGTTATAGTCACAGTAAAACTTTTCCAGAGTCTGTTTCTGATCATATTATTATTATTTATAATATCTTGATTCGATTTATTCTAAAAAAGTTAAGTTTAGGTTTAAAAACAATAAAATAATTTGTATTAGTCATTTTCATTTGACTATTTTTAAACATAATTTTAAAAATCAAAAATATTTTCTAAATTCAAATTATTTTCGACTTATTTATTTAAAGGGTGACTATTAAGAAATTTTCTGTTGAAAGAAAATCAAGAGTAAATAATTAACTTTAGTTTGCTAAATGAATTGTAATTATTAATTCAACCTTTAAAAATATAAAATAGAATGGATAAATATATATTTATGAACTTTTCAGTATAAAATATAAAAAATTGTACAAAATTATTTAAAACCATTAACTAATTATAAGATTCACTTGCATCGAAAGATTTTAAGTCTAGATAAGAACGGTTGACAAAATTATATGCATCAATTAACCACTCATAATATTTTACAGTTATATACATATTTTTACACACACAGTTTTAAAGATTTTTTATTTACTATTATTATATTCATTGCTTGTATCTAAATTTAAATCATTAAAACTAACAAAATCAATTTTGTAATGATTAACTATTTTTCATATATGTTTAAAACAATTATTTTCACTATAGTGTAAAAATCAACTGACTATAATCAACCAAAAGCATGTAAATTATAATAGGATGTACTGCAATTATAAAAATATAAATAATTTATAGTTTTATCCAAATAAGCTCAACAATTATTTATGAAATACTAACAAAACTTTAAATAACTAACATAGTTTAATTTTTCATTAATTAAAATAGATAGATTCTCAGAAACTAATTTAAATTTCAAGAATTTTGTAAACTTTTATTAAATTTGAGAACATATAAGTGTTCTCCTCGAATTCTTCTTTCCAGAATAATTGTTCCGAAAAGCTTAAATTTTTTAAAATTTTCAATAATAGAGTTTGGATTATTTTCTTTTAATACTAATAAATAAAATGTCCCATTTTGTGACAGTAATCCTGGTATCAACTCATATAGCATCTCTATGACTTCTCTTCCACTTATGCCTCCTGCCCAAGTTTTGTAAATCATTTTGTTACTAGTAACCTCTGATGGATCAGTTACAACATAAGGAGGATTGAATAAGATCAAATCAAATATCCCCCGATAAACAAAAGCAGTAGTTAAATCCATGTTAAGAACATCTATTGTAACATTATTATCAATACTCATTTGCTTGGTTGCCTTGCAAGCATCTTCATTAATATCAACTGCGATAAATTGGCAATTCAGGGATTTCAATGCCATAGCTAGAGCTGTTATTACAACACCGCTTCCACTTCCAATTTCTAAACAAATCAAGGGTTTTGACTTTCTGATCAGTTCAATTTCAGATTCTAGAGCATCTATTAAAAGATATGAATCTTCAGATTGTTCATAAACTGTGTCATAAATTGAGCCAGGAAGATTATCTTTAGGTGTTTCCATATTTGATAAAATCAATTTCCTATAGAAATACAATATAGGCAAACTGCACATGAATATATTAGCAATATAGAATGTAGATCCAAATGTACAATTGATAAAGTTAATATGTATTCAAAAGTTCTAATAATTAGAACTTAAGTCATTTTTGCTTCAACATCAATGACAGCTATTATACAAAATGTTGCAATTAATGTTAAACCATTCATTTGGACTCAGTCAAAACTCCAGAACTTGTAGGTTTGTTTTCTCCAACTGCGACAGAACTGTATATGGAACTATGGTCCAATTAGTGTTTGCTGTTTTGTGTTTCTTTTTCAACAACTGCCTTAATTTTGTTTAACCTATCTTTGGGTTTTTGTAGGATATTACTGACTACTATAACTTTATTCTTAGCATTCTCCAATTTTTTTACATAACCATCTAACTCAAGTGGACAGTGCAAGTCTTCTGAAATCTTCAATAATTCCTCACTGAGAGATTCTATTTGTTGTTTTAATTCAATTTGGCTTATCCTGAAATACATTATAATTATAATATAGTTTCAAATCTATAATTTGCAATCTACATTACAAAACATAAAAACTAAAAAATAATAATAATATTAAAATTAAAAAATCATTTAGTCCAAGTAGAAAGGTTATATTTTAATGCAACAAAATAAATACTAATACAATATTTAATTATTATTATTAGCATAAAAGCAATGTATGAATTTTTAATATCGTTTTAAAAATTTGCTACTAAAAACCTTGTTGCTTTAATTCTCTCATCTAATTGATCCACTGTTGGTTTAAGTAAGCTCATTAAACCTTCAGTCAAAGCATCCCTTGTCGGATTTTCACAAAAATCTTCGGTTTTGTCATCAAGCGACGTGTTGTCACTCGAAGTATCTATGTCCATAGCTTCTTCTTCTTTCGTTTTGTTTGGAACCTGAACACTGGATCTCACCGAAAGGCTCAAAAATGTCCATATGTTGTTTCTTCTGTGTGTTATTAAATTTATTTTTAGTTTGGTTTGGTTTTATTTTTGTAATGAAGTGTTCAGTTGAGTCTTGAGTTACGTGTTATCTTCTTCTATTGTGTACTCTTTCTTTTCCGGGAAGAATAGGGGAAAGGATGGGGAGTTGCGTACAGTAAGGGTGAGATCTCATGATGCGTAAAATTGCTAATAAATAAGTTTATCTATTTGCAAAAAAAAATTTTTTTTTATAATGTGTATGTAGCCTATCTTAATTTATTTTAACGCGGTTTCTAAATTTACGCAAATTAAAAAAATGGAATTCACAATAAGCGTAGAATTGCTGCGTATCATCAAAATAAACGAATCAAACTATTTTGTAACAAAGCGGGAACTAAATTTCAAAACTAATATATTATACTTTTATATTGTTCACTGTTATTACTAATTAAATAATTACTATGCGCAAATATATGCTACATGTGAATGCCACAATTAAATGCAGCGCGTATACCGCGAAAAACTCTAACCGGTGTTCTAAAATAATAATATTCGTTACCTTCTCGTCTAGGGACGTTTTCGTTTAAATTAAGATGCTATACGCGATACGTGTTACGTTACAATTTTACATTTTACGCATTATGAGATCGCACCGTAAGAACTTGAAGCTAGTGATGCCAGATTTATAGCCCCATCCTTACCAAAGGGAATTGCCCCTCAATGTAAGTGGATCGCATGTGATTTCGCGCTGTTATCTCCATCTCACTTTATCTGGCAGAACTGCTTGAAGCACATATGATTGGAAGTTTTTGTTTGTTACATTTACCATTTACAGCTTTCCTAACTTCAATGAATCATAAACAAGCAACAACCAACATCCTATGATATGGTTTATAAATATTAAATTATTATTATGTTTCAGTTGACGTTTAAAAACAGATTTTAACATGGTTAAATACTGTTGTGTAAAAAATTGTAAATCTTTTTGGCACCCGAAAACTAAAGTTTCTTTTTATAGGTATGTATTATATGCATCAATATTTATGATAAAATTAGTGTAACTAAAATATCTATAATATATAACTTAAATATATCTTCTGGATCTGGATCTTTTATTTTGGTTAAAAATTTGTATTATGAAACATATAAAGTATCTTATTGAAAAAGCTGTTGATAATGCAATATGGTCTATTTTCTAATGATTGAGCTCTACATGAATGAATGGCAGGATTTCTAATAACATTATTATAAAATTATTTCAAGCATACAATTTTTTAAAAAAAAACTATAAGTTTTGTTTTTGATCGCTAGATGATATTTATTTAACAAACAAGCAAATTTATATTCATGCAATATAGATCATTGAAGTATTTATTATTATCAATAGTTTTCCTGTTAAAAATGAAGAACTTTACCAAAAATGGGTACAACAAATCCCAACAAAGCGTGGAATAACAAAATTTTCATGTGTATGCAGTGAGCACTTCATTGCAACAGATTATGAACAACGTGGGAGCAATATGTATGTAAAAAAAACTGCTGTGCCAAGCAATTTTACATCACATATTCATCCAGAAGTAAGATTATTTCAAAATTGTTTTATGTTAATAATTTTGACCAGACACAGTTTAAAACTCTGCAAATTTTTGGGTTTTATTTTAGTTTAATTATATTATAATCATTAAATAATATTTGTTTATATAATATTTTAAATTTTCAGGACTCATCAGATGAAAGCGAAGAATATGATGATAATATTGAAACATTAACTGAGGATTCAAATAATGAGCAAGATGAAGAATCTTCAAGAGTAGAGGTAATATTTTCATGCAAAATAATTTGGTGTCCTGATAAGTAGCATAAGAAATATATTTTTCTCATTCTAATTATGATGCTTTATTTTTTCTTTTTGTAGGAATTGCATATAGCTAGGGACAAACAGAATGCACTTAATCAGATCAAAGAAAATATTATGCAACAAAAAATAAAATTTTTGCAAGATAGAGTACGTCGCAGACAACTGAAGCTTAATAATCTAGAAGCATTGATTAAAGATTTCACATAAAGAAGGTAAATGTGATAAAAATGTTGATTGAACTATATAATTTCAAATTTTTTCAAGTTTATACATAACAAAAAAAACATTAAATGGCCCAAAACAATATAAATTTTATTTTTAAAAATTCATT
>JABFQB010000075.1:0-13806 GCA_022817105.1 Pseudanteris insignis
TTTTTCAAATTCATCATCCAATGTTTTATTAAAAGCCCTTTAATTATTATACTAATGGGTATTTTATATCAGATTTCATTTCTAACAGATAGTTAGATAATGACTGTTATAAGACTAATAATAATTACAGATAAATAATATAAAATCTTACCCCCACTTAACATTCTTGACGTTGCTACTAGAAGCATACAAGATAGCTGATTTATACTGATTACCGACCATATAACTGGTGTTGACTGTTAATGCGTAATGATTGGAAAAATTGATAAGAACTAAAATCATTTCCTTCGAAGGTTTGTGCTCACGCCTCATTGCGAACAGTTTACCAATTGCATAAGTTTTAAGAGTACCTTCCTTCAGAGCTAATGAATCATTTCTTAATTTTGTCAGTGCTGTATAAAGTTTATACGGACTTTGTTTTTCCTTCTTCTGTTTCGCTAAATTCAATTTTTTATAATTAGGATGTATCGGGATCCACGATTTACTTCCGGTGTTGAAACCTAGAAAGTATATATTATGTAGTGAAATAACAAAGTTTATTACAATCTAATAAATTGTATCAACATAAAACCAAAAAAAGGTGTACCAGCGTTCACAGAATCATCCCATTGGAACGGTGTTCTTTCTGGATCACGAGATGTATACTTATATTTTTTTGGATCTCCGTTACAAGCTCGAGGATCTTGAGTCTCTTCCCATGATATATTTTCGTTATCCACCATACCGATTTCTTCGCCATAATAAGTAACACCTACACCAGGCAAAGTTAATCCTAAAATAGTCAACTGATCACCTCTGCCTGGCATCCTGGTTCCAACACGGCTTTGATCATGGTTACCTATCTGATAAAATATTTAGTCTAATTATTAGGATGAAATGTATATGAATTTACATTTCATTGATGCATGACTCTAATTTAATGCATACGCCATACATTTCTATAATATAGGTTGAAAATTTTTTTGGCAATCAATTCTAACAAAATTATTACAATTTTATTTTCTACCATTGGTTCTAACAATGATTGTATTATTATACGTAATTTAATAATGTTATCAACACACTAATTGAAAATTTTAATCAAGGAAACCTACCACCCAGTTGGCAACATGATTTCCATTCAAAGATTTCATGGCTGATATCCAATCATCGATGACTATTTTATACTGTTTCGTATCAGAATTCGGATGAATACGGACTTCAAAATCGAAATTAAATGGTATTTGAACACCATGTGAATAGTACAGCAAAATATGATCCATACTTGAATAAGCTTCAGTCATCATAATCTGATTAATAGATCAAATCAATTAATACAAATATTCCAACAAATATTAGCGGATTTAAATTTTAGTATAAGTTGATACAGATATATTCAACATGAACTTTGGGATAATGCCTACTAATAATGTTAATTTTAACCAATCAATCATCGTTTTACTCAATATATTAAAATTAAGAGCTGTTTTTTTTTTTATTAAGATATATTAAAATATATTAGCTGTTAGAGCACTCTAATAATAACTCTAATATATTTTACTTAATTGCATTAATATAAATAAAAAAAGCCAATATAAAAAATTAAATACCTTTTCTGATTCGTTGTGTTCATCCGCCCAATCATCCATAACTTTTTTCCAAGTTTCCAACAAGGAGTATATGCGCATATCGTCTTTGGTATAAATGTGATCTAAATACGCAAATTCGTTTCGAGCAGCATTTGTATTATTTGATAAAGGTTCATCACGAAGATCATTGTCTTCATAAATGAATGAAATAGCATCTATTCTGAAGCCATCAATTCCTTTTCCCAACCAAAATTTAATGATGTCCTGAAATAGCAATGAGTGTTATTATTTCTAATAAGTCATTAAATTCATTCATAAACAACCGAACGTAGAATTATGTTTTAAATTATCAAAATAATTCTGGAAATTCAAATATATACTGGATACATAATAATAAAAAAATATAAATAATTTCAATAGATTTTTGAAAAAAGTGAATACAAATAGTGAATAGGATCTTGAAAAGTTTTATTAGTTTTTTTAAAAGTAGTTTTACTAGTATTTTTGAATCCCATTTTCTTTTCTTTTTGTTTAGTTAACATAGTATATCTATATAATCATCATATATGTATGTCCATTAACTCACAATCATCTCTTGTGCAACATCAGGGTTGTTATAATTGAGATCTGGCTGTCGATAATCGAATTGATGTAAGTAGCATTGTTTCCGCTCTTCATTATACGTCCAAGCTGAACCAACAAAAAGACTCAACCAGTTATTAGGATATTTTTTTGGTTCCGAATTTACATCACAATCATGCCAGATGTAATAATCTCTATATTTCGTTTCATTTTTGACACTTTTGATAAACCATTCATGCTTGTCTGATGAATGATTCGGTACTAAATCAAGGATGATCTGCAAATTTCCACATTTTTAGTTCAATGAATAAATAACTTGTGACTGATTAGATTATTTCAATTTGACTAACATACCAATCACTTTTTTTAAGTATAAACTTAACAATATTATTTGTATACCTTTATTCCTATATCTTTTCCTTTTTTCACTAAGTCTTCAAAGTCAGCCATTGTACCAAACATTGGATCTATGCCACGAAAATCAGATATATCATAACCAAAATCGACCATTGGACTGGTAAATATTGGTGATAGCCAAATAGCCCCAATTCCAGAATCTTTGAAGTGATCCAATTTTTCTATTATTCCTATAAATTATGTAACTCGAATTATAAAAATATTGTTCGAGGGATAGTAGTTAGTGAATTATTTTAATTATTTATTTGTTAAATACCTGCTATATCTCCAACACCGTCGTTATTGAGGTCTTTGAAACTTCGTGGATACACTTGATAAAAAACTGTGTTTCTCCACCAACCAACATCCTTTATTTCTGCACTAGTTAAATCCACGTAGAAATTTATAACCACACCAATTATAACCAATAATTTCTGCATGTTTTTCAACACACTGTTCCGCTTGGAACACCTTAAAAATAGTTTTTATAAAACATATGTAGCTTGAACAATAAGCTACGCTAACAGTTCTGATAAATTGAAATTTTTTAATTGAATCAGTTTTCAATTCATAAATTCATGAATACTATGAATAAAAATGTTAAGTTTCAATTCAAATCTTATTTAATGAACTTACTACGTTGAGTTTGCGCGAATTAACAACACTTTGTCTACCAAGTCATTGTTATCAAACATTCACATAATAAAAATAATATGGGAATATTTGAAAAAAAATACATTACAACTTTAAACAAATTTATGAATGGAAAATTAATGTTTTCAAACTTTCATTAGTACATTTATAATTTACAATATTAAAAGTTTATGGTTTATCACATCACACATTTTTTTTTCCAAATTATTTTAACTTAACTTATTTAGTGAATGTAGAATTATAAATATTTATTTTTTACCTTCATATGATAATAAATGATCCTTTATTAGAAATCTATCATTAATAATAGTATTGCCACTGTAAAATTAATTATCCGTTATTTATTAAATTTGTATTTTCAAATTCAGTCTAATTGATAAAATACAGAAAGACTGCGAAAGAAATTTGATATTCTTGTAACCTCGTTCATGGCGAAGCAAAGCATAATATTTATCCACTTTGAGTGATCAAAAAAAAAAAAACAAAAACACAACTTGAATTTTATAATGCTAAATACTTGTGAAAATTAAAAGTTTCACGAATTTATCTATTTAAGTGATTATCATTCCAAATTACCAAAATTCTTTAAATTTTTATTTTTATAAGTGAATAGATATTTTTATATCTAGATAAAAATAAATTATTATGGTGGAGTGTTTTAGTTTATACAAAAATTTATCTTTATCATTAATAATATCCATACTAGCGCTGAATATTTCTGCAACATTACTGCAATATTCTGAATATTGAGTGAATATTTTTAGAATGTTATAGGAATATTGAATATTACATTTGAATATTAAGCAATAATGCTACAACATTGAATGTCCCAGTTTGTGAACAATGAATTGTAATATTCATGAATATTACAGCAATATTGATGAATATTAATTAATATTTATGAATCTGGTGGAAACATTGATTTTATATCGAATTCATAGTATAATTTTTGAATTCAAATTTATGCTTATTTATATAAGATATGTAAGATATTATATACATAATCACATAAAAATGGTTTACAATTATGAAATGTTAAAATAAATAATAATAAGAATATAGTTTTTTCCTTAACTGTTATTATCGTTTCTAGTAAATTCGTAACCTTTATAAATACTACTGTTTTTGAATATATCCTAACATTCGATCTTTAAATACATCTTTACAATTGTTTTGACATTTTATCATATATTTTTAATTATTATATTTCTTTGAGTAGATTTTTTTACCCTCACAGAAATTAAAATTAAAAAAATATTATCTTTAATCTTATTGAGTCAATGACAATTAAACGGATGATTGAAATTAATTATGATCAAGTTATCGATGCAACGAATTTTATTTCCAAATAAATTAACAAATATAACATGTACTGAGTTATTCATATAAAATAAATAATTAAATTAAAAAAGCTTGAAGATTGAAGCAATATAATACCCTTAATGATTAAAACAAACATATCTGATTATCCGCTTGCGAAGCCACCTTTTAGGCTCAGTTTAAACTATTCAATTATTTCATGAGCTTGGAGTACTGACTAGGTCTGTGCTTAGCTTTAGAATATACGTTGCTTTGGACGGAAGTATCACTTTATTTAACTCGAACTGCGTGCTGAAAAGTACGAATATTCAGTATTACAAAGTTATGGTCTTAACGAAAGTGAGACAATCATATTATATAAGTAAACAGCAGATTTGCAAGCAAATTGCACTGAGCGAATGTACTGAAATTCAGGGCATAAGTTAACATTTCTCATTTCACTTGTAAAATGACATTGGAATTATTGTCAAGTAATAAAAGTTATGAATCTTCTAGTTCGTAATTAAAAGATAAATAAATACTTTTATAGTAATAATTATCACTACATTAAGCATATGGGTAATAATAAACATTATTCATTGAACAAATTAAATATATTTCAAATTTTTAATTATTTGAAACTTTTTATTTATTGTTAGTTGCAATTTCTTATTGCAAAGGTGGGGTACTGTTTAAATTATGAAAACAAATTATAATCAAATGTCGTAAAATTTTTTTATTTTTTTAATAATCTTTGAAATATATCTTTTATCTTCAAAATATTACATAATAAAATGTCTTTAAATTGTATGAGTATCACGTACATACAGTAATATATAATAATTTCTGTGAGTTTTTTTTCTCAGTGTGCTTTTGTAAAACTCAAAGAGCTGGAAATTTAAAAATATTGTAACCGTAGCTGCAGTTTAGATAAAAAAAAATAATGTTAGAGTTTGTGTGGTATTGCACTTAGTTTTATTTTAATATTTTTTATATGTTCACAGTATAGTTTTTCTTAAATTTTTTCAAATTCATCATCCAATGTTTTATTAAAAGCCCTTTAATTATTATACTAATGGGTATTTTATATCAGATTTCATTTCTAACAGATAGTTAGATAATGACTGTTATAAGACTAATAATAATTATAGATAAATAATATAAAATCTTACCCCCACTTAACATTCTTGACGTTGCTACTTGAAGCATGCAAGATAGCTGATTTATACTGTTCATCGACCATATAACTAGCGTTGACAGTTAGTAAAAGATTGTTGGAGCAATTGATGAGTACCAAAATTGTGTCTTGTGAGGGTTTGTGTTCACGCACTAAAGCAAACAGTTTTTCAGCTGCTATGGTGGTCAAAGTACCTTCCTTCAGAGCTAAAGAATCCTCTCTTAATTTGGTCAACGCTGTGTAAAGTTTATACGGACTTTGATTTTTCTGCTTTTGTTTCTCTAAATTCAAATGTCTATAATTCGGATGTATTGGAATCCACGGTTTTGCTCCATCATTGAAACCTGAATTAAAGCAAACAAGTTCATTTTCGTTAGTAAATTGTTATTAAAAATCAATATGATAAATTTACCAGTATTCACAGAATCATCCCACTGGAATGGAGTTCTAGATGGATCGCGAGAAAAGAATTTATATTTCTTCGGATCCGCGTTACAAGCTTGCGGATCTTGAGTTTCTTCCCATGATATATTATTGTTATCGACCATACCAATTTCTTCGCCATAATAAGTAACACCTACACCAGGCAAAGTTAATGCTAAAATAGTCAACTGGTCACTTCTACCTGGGAATCGGGTACCAATTCGTTTTCTATCATGATTACCCATCTAAGAAATGAAATTTTTTATCTTAATTGATGTGAACTCCAGAATTTTGTAACCAGAACTTTTGATTATTTACTTGTTAATTTTATTCAAGCATAATAAACATACCACCCAGTTTGCGACATGATTTCCGTTTAAATCTTCCATGTTAGTCATCCAGTCATCAATGATTTTTTTATAATCTTTTGGAGTTGAATTAAAAGCAATTTCAGTGATAAAATTAAAATTAAATGGTATATGAGAGCCATGGGTGTAATAATGCGAAATATGTTCCAGACTGGAATATGCTTCAGTCATCATAACCTAAGTATAAAAGTAAATTATATTTTCATTAATTATATAATTTTTATTTCATAAAAAGTATATTATAGTGATCTCAAAAAAAATTTCGTGAAAATTTACGTGATTAGTGACGCCAAATCGTTACGTGAAAAATTACGTTATTTTTCAAAAGACTACTAGCAGTTTCAAATAATTTGAATTAATTTTGTATTTTATACATTTATATTATTAGAAAGATAGGTAAATAAAATGTAATTCTAAAATCTCAATTTATTAACAAAAATAAAGTCATTTACATTATTAAAACAATAATCTACATGTAATAAATAAAATATTTTTTTTTCTTATTGATTATTAAATATATTAATTAATTTAATTTTTTTAATTTTTTTTTCATGATTCCTGTTGGAACCTTTTGCGGTGCGCTACTAATAAATTTTGGCGTTTTTGTTTAATATACTCGTTGAGTTGGCTCATATTATTTTTCAATTTCCGGCCGGAAATATTTTTTTCTACCAGGCGGTCTTTATAGCATCCTGCAAATATTGAAAGATAATTATTAAATTGAATAAAATTTATTTATTATTAAACTTAAGAATCAAATTCCACCCCAATTCATAGATATTCAAAAATTGATTATTTCCTTAGTTATTAGAAATAGGTATGTGCATAGAGTAAGTTCAGGCTTACGTTTAAGAACGCTATATTTTTCTGGGGAAAATTGTTTTACTTCAGAGTCGAACTCCGGCACCGATTTAAGAACAATCCTCTTGATGTTCACGCATCGTGTTAAGATTTGTCTTTCCCCCCATATTGCTACTAATAGATTTTTAACAAACATAGAATCTTTTTTTTCGGTCTTAACAATGTCCCAAGTATCTGCTGGGATGCAAATGCCATTTCCTAAATGTATCTATAAAAAACAAAGTATTTAGTAATACATTTTCAAAATATCATAGAAATAGTTTAAATAGTTTAATTAAACAATGAATAACTTATGTAAAAATCTTTTAGTGTAAAAATTATTGTATTAAATCATTATGACATCATTTAAATTTTAATTATAATTTTGTTCAAAAACTTATTATGATTTATTCATTAAAATAATGATAAAATGGTACAAAATGCCAAAATATTTAATTTAATTTGTAAAAAGTTCAGAACTATTTAAAATTTGGTACTGAATGTTCAATATATCTGCTAAAAATATCATTTAGAAAATAATTTTTTGCTTTTAGGTAATATATACTTATTACGATTGAATCTGTATAACAAATTGTTAAATCATACCTTTCCTCTAAATATTTCATACAATCCATATGGTTCATCTTCATTATTTGGAACTGAATTACATGACTCGGTAAAGGGCTGTACAATAAAATTCGTTAACGATGTGTTGGATAAATTATTAACAATAAGTTTATAGTCCTAATGTGGTAACAAAACCATTTGGATTACGTAGATAAATAGGTATTAAGATTTACCTCAGTTTTAACATTTTGGCTAGCGAGGTTTGCTTCAATTACTGAAGGTTCAAATTTATCCTAAAATTATAAAAATATGTTGGTACATTCTTATTCAAAGTAAAATAAATATTGATAATTACTTTATTGTATTGTATTGATTATTGATAAATAATCGTGAAACTATTCAGATGTTATTTTACCCTGTTTGTAGTAGGAAACAATTGTTTCACTACACATTTTTTTTTAAGTCAATCGTAGCCAACTTTCAGGACTGAAACAAAATTAAATTATGTAATTTAAATAAAAAATTTTAGTTTAGTTTTAATACAAATATATTAAGTGAATTTATATCCAAAAATTGATTATAGTTAAGTTATCACAAGAATGTTCATACAAACAGTATTTTTATTAGATATATGATTGTCTTCAGACTCTGACTCTGCAGAATGTTCCTCTGTTTCATACGATTCACTTCTCATAACTCTTCTAGGTGGTTGTGCAATGCGAGGACCATTTTCGAGCCTATCACGTATTTCTTGATCTGTTTCTATAAATAATATAACATAATCATTATTTTAAATTTCCTACTTTGAATTTCATATTTTTGTATTCATTTTAATGTAATTACTTATTCAACAAAATTATGGACAATTTATTGGTTTTAGAACCTACCAAATTTTTTTAATTAGATTTATATTTATATTATAAAGATAAAAGATTTATATAGCTTAAATTTCGATTTCGAATCTATTTCTATATTTCTTTGAGTGCGTTCATTGAGCAAATTTCAAATAAAATGAAGGTTAAATCCATGAGCTCTTAGCAACAGGATTTATGTTATAAAATATATTAATATTACATACCTCCTAACATCAATATGGATCCAGAACTATTATTACTATTGTAATTGTCGTCATTTGTACTTATCTGATAAAATTTTAAATTATCAAAATCTTTTTTATTTAGTGGGTTGAACTTGTTTATTTTAGCGATGAGCATTATCATCCGTTTCGATTCATTTTTGAACTGCACAAGTGCAAAACGCACTATATCATCACACATTTTTTAATAAAACAAATAAACTGCGAAAATATTAAGAAAATAACAGTCGAACAAAGCAGCTAATGTGATTATATTGTGTTTCTATTATCGTATTCTTAAAACAAAGGTACACCCGGTAGTACACTGAATTTGTTAATCAGTGCAAGAGAGATCAAATGTGCTACTGGGAATCGAGAATCATAGAACAAAAGAATAATAGTAAATTTCTATTGGCGCATTACCGGCATATTGCATTTGTACCGCCACCGCCGCCACAGAGTGAGCGCTGCTTCAGAAAGTAAGATAAATGGCTATGAAATTGCTTATATGATCCGGATTGAAATTAATTATATAAATTGTTACTACCGTTTATAATATTGTATTGTATAATATTATGTCCTGCAGCGCTAATCATTAGAGGCTAACGTAATAGAAACATATTTGACGTATTAATTGCCGGTTTCCTTGCATTATTTTACATTTGTGGCCATTACCTTTAAATTATTTAAATATTATTATATATATTATTTAATAATTATTTAAATTATTCATTATCATCATAATTCAAAGAAGACTTCCACATTATAGAACATTGTTAATTCAGGTATGTAAATAGAAATTCATATTTATCATGTTATCTTTTAATATTTGTATTAGCCGTATACTAAGTTTACCTAAAAGTTTGATTGTTTTAATTTTGTATAGAATGCTTATAAATTGAGTCAGAATTATTAGAAAAAGTAATATACATCATAAACATTGAATTTTGAAATTAATTGTACCGACCTAACAACTGGTCAGCAATTACTGTTATATTGAACTCTGTTATCAATATTTCAAGCCAAATGTTGAAATCTTTTAAACTTACAATTTTTCACTCCTACATTTTATGGAAAAAAACCAACTTTTCTGAAAATCTTTAGATGAATATTGTGTAATAATTATACTGGGAAGTTTCACACCCAGGTTGAATTGTAGCTAATGTAAAAGCTTTTTTTTGTAAATAGCCAGTGTATATTTTTGACAAAATAAGATTCGTATTTCATATTAAATAAAAATATTTGTGTTTCATTTTCAAAAAAATTTTTATTTTGAAACTTAATGATGTAACCACCTTTATTTTGACTTTTTGGCATTAGCGTGCAAATAAATATTTGCTATTATGACTTTTAATATTTTTTATGAGGTTTTTAAGAGATTTTAATAGTTTTTCTACGAAATTTTTTACATGATTGTAATCTAATTATGCTTCATCCGTAAAGGAATTAATTCAATTATTAATATTAATCAAATGTCATATAGGATTCAGACGATGAACTTTCTGATTTGGATATACGTCCCATTTCATCATATGATGACGACATTTTCAGTGAAATTGAAACGGATGAGGATGAAACTATCTCTTTTCTTCTGCAAGACTTCATGAAGGAAAAAACTGCATGCAACGCATCGAAACTCCTGTTAAATCAAGTCGAAGTGACATCATAGTAATGTTACTCAAATATTCAATTGCTCATAGACTTTCATGTATGATTGATTTGATCATGATTTTAATGTAAAGTCTAAAAAAAGGAATGTGTTTTTGAACTGTTATTCTTGCAACATTAAGATAAATACTAGTAAATTAAACGATATTGACTATTTTATAACATTTGATATAGAAAATAGTATCAAGACACTTCTACAAAAAAACCATGTTTATTATAATTCCGTTTTTACTAATAGAGTTACTCAAAACAATATAGTAAAAGATATATATGATGGCCAAATCTATAAAAAGTTTGTAGAAAGTTTGAATGAAGATGATAAAAGTAATTACGCGACAACCGTTTTTAATTCCGACGGATCACCTCTATTCGTCAGTTCTACTTTATCAATATGGCCAATTCAAATAATTCTCAATGAGATTCCCTTGCAAGAGAGATTAAACAATGTGATCGTTTGTGGTTTGTGGTTTGGCAAAGGTAAACCAGAAATGGATATTTTTATGAAACCTTTTTGTAATCAATTCACGAAGCTATCTGAAAATGCAATAGACTGTAATATATCAGGTAAAGAACGCAAAATAAAAGTTTTTTGTTATTGTTGCTGTGTTGATTCTGTCGCAAGAGCTCCAATTGCGGCAATTCAACGGTTATAATGGGTGTAGTTGGTGTTTACATCCAGGTGTTTGGTGTAATAATAGCGGTTTCATAAAATATCCTTTTCTTGATACTATGCCAAAAGCAAGAAATAAATTTCAAGCTCTAGAAGATATTAAAAAAGTTATCGAGGAAAAAAAACCTGTTAATCGTTTTACTAAATGTCCTCCTGTTTATAATATACCTTCTTTTGATATCATCGAAGGATTCGTTGTTGATTATATGCACAATATTTTGCTGGGTATCTGTAAACAATTTTCCAAATATTGGTTTCATTCTCACAATGAACCATATTCTCTAAAACAAGAGCAAATACAAATCATAGATAGTAAGGTAACTCATTTGACCCCTCATTCTCAAGTTGGACGTTTAACTCGTAGCATTAAAGAATTTAAATATTGGAAAGCTCGAGAGTGGGAGAATTGGTTACTATACTATTCTGGCCCAATTATGATCGATATGCTGCCTGAAAAATATTTCCAACATTGGTTACTATTGATTGAAAGCCTATATATTTTATTGCAAGACAGTATAAGTATAGAACAACTTAATAAAAGTAATGCTATGTTGAACGAGTTTGTATTTGATGCACAATTTTTGTATGGCGTAAAATGGATGACATATAATGTGCATCAATTATTGCATTTACCAACGTCAGTTTTCAATTGGGGCCCATTATGGTGCCACAACGGGTATCCTTTTGAAAATGGAAATGGTGAACTATTGAAAACAATACATGCTGCAAATGGTATATCACATCAAGTTTGTCGTTTTATTACGTTTCAACAAAGTTGTAATTATATTATGAATTTAAAATGTTTAAAATTGCACTCTCCATTTGTGAAAAATTTTCTAGACAAAATGAATGACTGTACGAAGCAAAATATAAAAACTGATGTTTGCAGGTATATTGGAAAAACTACAGTACCTGAAAATACACTGATTTTACGTTTTGGTTTGTAAGTAAATCATGCGACTTAATATCATAGAATATTAAAAGAGAAATGTTTATAGGTTTCCAATCTTAAAAGAAAACAAAGGTCCAATAATTCATTTGCGGTGCGGCATGATAAACGATTGGTTCAATTCAAAGAATGTCATTAATATTACAATATGAAGAAAAACGTGGTTTTAGGATATATAGTAGAATCAACTGCTTGGCAGGACAATAATGCATTACAAAAAACTATAACAGTCAATCAAAATAGTATTGCGTTCGATATTCGAGATATATGTATCCCTTGTTTTACAATCAAAGTAGATAAGACTATTTAGTATACCTCCGGGCCTAATAACTATCATTTTTAGATTAAGTAATTCAGATTTTAATCAAAGAAAAAAAAAAGATACAATTAAGCGAGCCATGTAAATAATTATAAATCGTGTATATTATTAAATATTTTAATTCGCAATAAAGTATTATCCCGTTCAAATAGTTACTATTATTTCCTTTCTGAAATTCATTAAAAAATCTGTGGATGTGTAATCTGAAAAAATTTTTGACGTAATTTTTCACGTAATTTTTTACGTAATTTTTCACGCGTTTTTAACGTAACGATTTGGCGTCACTTTTCACGTAATTTTTTACGTAATTTTTGACGTAATTGTTCACGTGATTTTTTACGTGTTTTTTTTCGGCAGGGTTTATAGAGGTTAACGTAGACCGACTAACACAGAATATAGATATTTTTCCACGTGTAATTTTTATAAAAACTTTTCTTTGCGTGTAATCGATTTAATTATCAAACGAACAACACCGTATCGAATTAACAAGCCATAAATTAATTAGTTAATATTATTAAATTTTTAATTAAATTCACTGGACAATGTGAACAGTTATAATTTACTACAATGTAGTAGTAATTTTTAAGAACCACAAATGATTATGAAATTAATTCGACGACAATATGCATTATTCATTTATACATATATTGTTAATTTACTGTGAAAACAATGATAAAAATTATAAGAATGTAAGCCGGAGATTATTACAACAGTCAGATGTTTACATTTCAATGCGGATCGCGTTAAAAATTATGCCAGATGTTACAAGACACAACATACACTGAGAATAAAATTGTTGTGCTGGTTATAAAAATGTATTATATAATTTCGAAATATCAAGACTGAATAATTGTTTTCGATATTTGTAGCAACATTTTAGTAGGGACAACATGTGAATATACATTTTTACTACTAAAAAATTATTATAATATAAAACGACAGTTCGTGTTAAATTACATAGTATCACGATTTATTTTATCATCTTTGAAAAACATTCAATAAACCTTGCAACAATTATATAAATTTTACTTGTGCGAATAATTCCTATAATAATTTTATGATAAACGTTAGTTGCATTTTTTTTAGTTTTTATTTTAATTGTAAATAATCATTAATGTGAACAATTATGTTTATAATCTGAGTATATATCAACAGTAAAACTTGGATTGTATTATTACAGTTCGCGGAAGGAAGTAAAATATGGGACGGAGAAGAGATACGAAACATTCGCTCAACGGGAGCAAAATTATT
>JABFQB010000076.1:0-13798 GCA_022817105.1 Pseudanteris insignis
GTCGTATCGTGAATTTTGCTGAACATCATTTTTTGCAACAGTTGTCAGCTGCTGAGGCAGTTCGCGTCTTGAACCGTAACGTTCGCAAGCGGTTATACATGCTACAACCAAAATCTACGTCAATCACACGAACCCGTGGAGTCCGCGATAAACAACGCAGCTTGACTCGAGAACCGAGCGGTCCCACGGGGCCGTGCTCGTCGCGTCGCATCTCCGAGGCCGTGCGTCTTAATATGGAACACGCGCGTTCGCGCTCGTTACGACCAGCAATTCGCATTTATGCGGATGTTTTCGCGCGCGACAACGCAAGGCCACTCCACGTGTCACGCTTGACGAATTGGGAACGCGAAACGGATGATTTTTTTGCGATCGCTGACGCGAATGCGCCGGGCGCGCGCTCGCTTGCGTCGCCACATGTGTCGACCGCATGGCCAATGGCTGAGCACGAGCACGCACGAAATCATCGTTACGTGCATCGGCATGAACACGCCGCAGGGTATCACAGTGCGGTCACCAAATCGAATGACCAAACTCACAGCTATGCTTTACTTATTTAACAACCTAAACCGACACTCGCCAACTGTGCCCGAGCCACGCATCACGCTCAACATTTCAATATTGGAACTTGGGTGCTATTTTTGTACAAATATTGATATACTGCCAACAGCGTGGCTAAGATTAACTCAGTACAACTTTGATTGTTTTGACAGACCTCTTAAATTCAATGGATTCCTCTTTCATTGAATAGATACTACGTATAATGAGTGAAAATCCATTTGTTGTAAGTAGAATTCCCGCGAGTTCAATGACCTGTTCTTAAATACTTTAAAAACATTCCTACATAACCTTGAGAGGATTATACTTATTATAAGTATAAAATTATTTATTGTAAGAATAATCTACTTAAGATGAGTAATATAGAGATAAAAATGTAAACATTAAATTTTGTAATTAAATTAAAATTTAAACATTATTCATATTAAAAATTGATTCTCTTTAGAATAAATTATGATTCATCTACCATTCCCTACACGGATAAAAATAATCTGTTGCGACAACACAAAATTTTATGTTAAATCTGTGAGAAAAGGACAGCAAAAATACATACATAGAATAAACAAAGAAGGGCATTGAACCTCGACGGTTCTTTGTTTATATCACGTGTTTATATTTTCGTTGTCTTTTTCTACGGTCATTTTACATTTTACTTCGTGTTGTCCCAACAGAATATTTTTCTCCGTGTATACATTGAAAAAGAAACAGTTCTCTCAACTTTAATAGATTCTATGTTGGATAGATTTTACTTATAATACGTTCAATTCTTTTTATTGTAAATAGAATTTATTTAAGTTAAGTAGAATGAATTCAACCTAAATTCAGTGTTTTACAGTATAGATATATTCTACTTGTCTTAAATGGATTCTACTATAATTACATGGATAATATTTATAATAAATGGAAATCCCTTTCTTCTGAGTGGAATCTATTCAAAACAAGTACAATCATCAAGAGTGATATAGTATATTTGCTAAGCATACAAAATTATTTTAATGAATTATCTCAAATTAGTATTATGATCAAACTTATTAACATTAAAAAATGTTGAAATGGAAAATAAATATTGATGATCTAATTTAAAATAATTTTGTATAAAAAAATGTCAACGGGTCAAAACAAGTATGAAGCAAATAACGATTGAGAATTAGGACAGCAAATGAGATTTTAAATAGGAACCATAAATGTATGGTATTAAGCGTGATTATAATCATTCAAAAAACATACGCATTGTAAATAGAAATCAGACAATGCGACATTCCCTGTTAAATACTCAAATGGTTGTCCCACGGTTAGGTCCGTTGGTTGACTGATTGGTTTCCGTAACACCCATTTTTCACCCCGGGTAAATTAATAATATCGTCCTCGAGTCGAACAGTCATGTTCAATAATGTATAATGTATTGATTCTATTTTCATATTCCCCCCTACATATTCTCTACCGTTACTTCGACATTTATTAGACTCTCGTGTTAATTAATCATGACAATTTATATTACTCGATTAAATAGCAAGTAATATTTTTGTCCCTAAGCAACAATATTTACGACAAACAGTTTTTTAATCATCAAAAAAAAGCCGGTGCGATTGACTCAGAATTTTTGTCATATAACATGGACAATTGAAAAATAATTCTTTTCGATGAATAATTTGAAACGTTTCAAACTGTTGGCTAAATAAATAAAATAATTGTATTTATACATACGTGATGAAAAAAAAAAAAATTGTATAAGTTATGTTTTTACTAGTGAATTATATACGTCAACAAATTTTCCATAAAGTACGAGTAATTAAAAATTCTAGAATTCAAATCCCAATGATTGAATTATTTTCGCAACAACAAATTGGATTTCTTAAACGGATACAGTAGTTTTCATATTTGTAAATGTAGTTTAGTGCGCGCCAATGCTTTGACACGAATTAACAAATGTCGTTAATCGACTCGACGTGACGTACATAAGCTCGTTAACGTGCGACGTTCTTAGCGTATTGTGCAATCATTCGCGACTCCAATGTCGTTAATTCGATAGTCCCACGGCACTGTTATTGCAGGCTCACTGGAAAACTCGACTATTATTATTAACGCGATATTATCGGTACTAACTATCGCGTTCATCTTGCTTTATTTTTGGTTGAGATGTGGTCAAAAATAATTTGCTCCGAGATTTGAACTCATAATCTTCCATTTAAATAATTATCCATTTTTTATTCATTATTTCAAATTTATATTTTTGATAAATTTTATAATTAAAAATTGTATGCATGAAATCACTTTTCTACACAGCTAAAAAATATTATTATTGTTATAAGACGAAAATTATAAGTACAATTATTTTTAGGTTCATTAGAATTCCACTGATTTTAAGAATAATCGATTTAAGCTGAGTGATATTATTAGGTGCGGATAATTTGGTTTATAAGCTCTGTTTGATGTATTCGCCAAATTGTATTATTGATACATAGTTCATTTACTAAAACATCACTGTGGTTCAACAGCCATCTTCAATTACAACAAATTAATATGCTGTAACTTATTTGAGCTAGAGTTATGCAACATTTGACTTATACAATAATGATTGTATATATCTTCTTCACAAACCTAAGGAATGTTTCTACTGAGTTTGAGCATTAATCCACTTAATAATAAAATTTTACTATTTTTTGAGGTACTATGTGGACATAATTTAAATTTGTACACTGTTGAAACGATTTCATTTAAGGAAAACGAAGTACATTGGGACAATGTAACTATTGCTTTAGGTTAAAAATATTTGCTTCAGCGCAATGCAAATACTTTTTTTTTAATTTTATATTTTAAACAGTGTATAAAAATTGATATGTTCAAGTAGGGAAATATTCTAGTGCTGTTTACTATACTATACTATACTAACAAATAGTGAGGGATAAACTCCTAAATTTTTAACTAAGTATAAAAAAAATTAGCAAAATTAAAAAAAGCTGTAACTAAAAATTAATTAAATAGTTTGACTAGGCTTTTAAGTTAGACACAACAATTGGTTTATCCAAAATTACCTATAAAATCTAGCATAGTAAAATTGTTTAGATCCATAGTGATTCCTATAATATTCCTAATATAATTCCACTATTTTTACTGAATTTCTTTAGGTGTTCAATAATGTCTCTAATGTACTACTAAACATAGTAAATTGATCAACATTTTTTCTCCCACAATGTAAAAAAAATTCCATGTAAAATTGCTATACCATCTAGACACTCGAAGATATCTCTGCATAGTCTACACTCAGAAAAATGTTTCCTAGAAAATTACTGAACTGTTCATTAACAGGAGGAGAAGTACCAGTGTAATGTAAAAATTACTGAACTTTTCATCAAAAATCATAGACAGATAAATATCAAGGAAATTTCAATAATTTATAATGAAAAGTTCAGTAATTTTTAAAATCCTCTGGTATTTGTCTCTCTGTTAATGAACAGTTCAATAATTGTCTATGATATACGTCCTGCAAAGTACAAAACTTTCCTATTATAAATTATGATACAATTTTACCTACCAAACATGAGCCTTCTTTATACTGGTATAGTAATTTTTTATTATTTCACAACGATATCTTCGGGCCTCTATATGGTATAGTAATTTTACATAGAATTTTTTTACAGTGCAGTGAATATCTACTAATCATAAGTAGAATCCATTCAAGATAACTGGACTGCTTTTTCAGTGTACTCAAAAATAAATTGTTAGAATTAACCAAATTTCAGGGAAAAACTAATTTCATTCGTGTTAACTGATGTCAAGTTTTTGATAATGCCACATTGCTTGAACATAAATCATCCCAGCCGGATTATCAAGTGAAAACTTACGGTATACTGTTAATTGTCAAACGAAAAGCATTTTCTGATAGTCAACAAAAGAGGGGCTAAATTCATATACCCATACGATGCCGTTTTAATAATGTATGGTATTACATTAACATAGTTTTATTTACTCGCAACGGCATGATCACCGCATAAAACAAAGTCCATTTGTAATCCGTTAAATCTGTGAGGCTCATAAACTAGCTTTATTTCATTATGATTACTTTGTCAAGCGGTACAACAAGGGCTGTTCTTATTAATCCAGTGTGTTAACCTTAAGAGGATGATAATATCAATTCAAATTTCTACTCTGGGCATTTTAACGTGATTTCATTAATACAATAAATTTGATTGATTATTCAAATTTTTCATGAAACGAAAACGTAGGGGTGATAACATGGATAAAAATTATCAACGCCTAATGAAATGCTGAAATAAAATAGCGAAGGACAGTAGTTCTCAAACATCAAAGCACTCGAAGGCTGAGCAAGGTTTGTTTTTATCTGTTGAAATTTTATGCACATTTATGTCATTGGCCTTCACAATATGAACGCAGCATTGGATGCTTCTCAAATAAGAGAACGTTAATGATATCTGAAATTGTCAAATTAATCTGTTCTAACGAGTATCCAACGACTCATTAAAATTAAATCTGAACTATTATGTTTATAAGAACATAAAAAAATAAGTGAAATTGTTATTTCATTCACTTAAAACTATGAATTTAATTTATTTAAACAATGATTTTATTGTGAATTCATATTATTTAGTTATAGTTGCAAAGGTATTCATAAAATAATATTTTTAAAATTTTTATTATTATTAAAATTAGAAAAAAAATAATATTATCATGTATGAAATTATAGTCTCAACATTGTTTACTATGCTATGTTATACTACTCGCGGAAAACAATTTTGTCAATATAACCAGAATTTTGTGAACTTGACAAAATGATTTTGCAGTTATTTGCCCAACAAAATTATTTTCTTTTCAAGATTTTGTTAAATTAACGAAATAATTTCATTAAAAATATACTTGTCAAATCTATAAATGAGGCCTAAGTTTGCCATTCATCAAAATAATTTGGTCAATTCATCATAATGCGTTATACTCAATCGATTAGGTTGATTGAACAAAAGATTTCATTGAAATGATTTTAATAATTGCTCTAAACAAGAAACATTTTTTTAATTCAAATATACATTTCTGTGTGTGTATTAATAAAGAATGCCACATTATTTGCAGTGTGAAAATAGTCTACTTAACATGAATGTATTATAGTTATCTCAAATAAATTCTACTTGTAATAAGAACACATTTACTTATCTTAAGAAAAATCTATTTAAGATAATATAAAAACTTATTTAAGAATATTCTGAATAATTTAAGTTGATATATTGAAAGATAAAAATACTCCATCTTACTACTTCATATTGTAATTTTCATAATATTTTCAAAACTAAACTGTAAAAGATTTTTTATTAAACTGCAAGTCTATTTCAATTATAATTATTAAATCTAACGTATATTATATAGAAATTTCAATGTCCGTTACATTAAAATGAATGCACCAAATTTAAAAATATTATTATTAAATTGCAATAAATGAAATTTACCCATGTTTAATATAATTTGTTATCATATAACAATTGTTAATATAATAATATTAAACATAATAATTTTAATGCAATTTATTGAGTGTTGAATTAACTATTACATTATTTTAATAATTGATTATTTGCATTAAAATTGATGTTCTTTTACTTGAAATCATTTGAAGTGTTTGTAACACTTAATTTAATGCACTCAATACATTTTTACAGTGCATCCCCACTTTACAAATTTATGCTCAAGTTATTGAAAACATTTTTTATTTTGAAAGGTTTTGATAATTTTTATATAATCATAACGGACGTTGATGTTGATGTGCATTGAAGTTAAAAATTGGGATTGTGTTCGAAAATACGTTAACAAGTGACAAATCGCCTTAAGCAGCGAGATCGTACCCACTTGCACCACGGTAATCTCGTTATTTATAAACACTGGGTGTAGGTAACTGTTGATGCAATCAAATCAGGTGGGTCACTTGTGAATAGCGGCAAAGCCCCGTGCACGTCAGTCACGTTTTCGTTTTCCATAATACCCGGCCATGTTTAGCCCCTAATCCGCAATCTCCCTTGCGCCGTGCGATATCTTCGGCCCAGTTATTCCTCCGCGGCAGGATCAGATGTCAAATTTTAAAATTCCCGCCACAAATGCCAGCGGAGCGCATTGCGTACTTCAATGTTTATCTTATTTCAGCATCGCATTTTGTTTCAAGTTGTTGTGGATATGGATGTTCGCCATTACGTTACAAGCACGTGATATTCGTAAACATGATGTATTGCGATGATAATAACAAAAGGTTTTCGAGGCTTTTCTTTTTTAAATTGTAAACGATTATAATTAGCATAATTGTTGGTAACAAATATATAATTGTAAATTATAATTTAAAAAAAAGTTTTGATTTAATTTCAAAACAATAAAGTATTATAAAAGCATGTGATGGCCTTGATATTTTGTATAAACCTTGTTTACTCCATGTGTAAAGTTTTTTTTATTAAAATTAGACCCGAGATAGTCTTATATTGTTATTATATTCACTTTAAAAATATTATCATTCACATAAGAATTTAATCTGCTAAAGACAATTACTCATTTATAAAATGAATTTAAATTAGCCTTTAGAATAATCCATTCAAACTTGGAGACTTCATATTTTTATGTCTAGAATATTTTATACTTTAGTTGTGGTGAATTCTGATTATCAGCATACCCATTAACATTTTTGAGCTAAATTCTGGAGCAGAAAATAGCAAACTTAATTTTTGGTTATTTCAAATTTTTTTTTAGGTTTTCTTTGTATTTACAATCAACTTAAGAGTAAATTAAAGGTATTCGTTAGTTTAGAATTCACATTACTTTTTTGTCACGACTAAGTAAACGATGGCAATGTTAACAGCTTTAAGTATTGACTTAAAAAGACTGATGTTTTTTGATTCTTAATATACTATAATTCATTATAACTAAGTTATGCACTTTGTGTTGCAAACTAAGTTGCACTAGGATTACATTTTTTCTAAGTTTGACTATAAAAATCAGTAGAAAATCCTCTTATTATAAGTTGGAGTCTATTTATCATTAAATATAGTTTATTAAAACGCTATCCACAAATTCAGAGAGAATTAAAAGAGCATTTTTTGAAATATTGGTCAATTGTAAAATTTCTGCTCGGGGGCGTGTGTTATCCCTCTTCAGACGGTGAAAAACAAATTCCCTTTGACGTTACGCGTAATAAGAAATGTCGCGCTTTTGATTCGGCGCTAGGTACAAAGAAGGTATAGAAAGCGCGCGAGCAAAACCATAGACGCGAGGTTAAAAAAGAGAGAGAGAGAAACAAAAAAGAAAAACAAGATAAAGAAAAGAAAAAGGAAAGGAACACCGGGCAAATATTTATACGAGCTCGTCGCAGTGATGTGACAAAGTAATAACGCCATTGCAAGTGGATGCGAGCGAACCGGGTTACATCTATGCAGGAAATTAAACCGGTTGCAACAGCGCAGTCGGTGCCGATCTGACACTTTGTAGATAACGAAAGGAGGATGCGTACGCGTAAATCGTCGTCTCGCGTCGCGCAGGGTCCGTCATCCATAACACGTGCTTCTCGCGAGAATCAAATTGTACTTAATCGGTAGGCCAAATATCAATTTTAAATACGATACAGGAAGGAATCAAGCGTGAATTATCGCAGCGCGCATTCTGAAACCGTTGAATGGCTTGACGGTAAGATTCTTAACTGGATTTTGAATGTATTCAAAGAATGCATAAAAATCTTCTTTGAAAAAACTGCTATGGAAAAAAAATTATGTCCACCATTAACCACATATATACATGACCAATTTTGTACTTATGATAATATAATCATAGAATTTTTATAGATAACAATAAATCTATATTTGGAAGATTTTAATATTAAATTTCTTATTTCAAGGAGGTTCTTTACAAAAGTGAAAATGTAGAGAAATAATTGAAAATTTTAAAAAACGTAATTAATGTTATTTAGAAATCATAGGATGTTTTCTAGAATTTTTTCTACGCTATTTAAGAAAATATGTAAAAAGAAAAATTGTCATTTTACATTGCTACTTATGCAGCATACTTGAAAATACTTGAAATTGCAACATCTTTTACTTGTAGAAACTAAAATAATGTAGAGAGATTAATATAAAACACATAAAAAGATATCCAAGGTTTATATATAGATGCAATAAAATTATTTTCTCCACACCGTTTACTCAAAATTTGAATTTCGTTTCATGGCAATCTGAATTATCTAGGTTATTAATTTAGGGTTCCATAACATAAACGCTATTGCTTGAAAACCTATTGTTCATTTAAAATAATTCATTTTACCTAAGCAAAATATAACTTTCATTTAATTTTTAGCTATTTTCTGCAACCATTTATTGTTAACAATTACAGTTTATTCATAGTGAAACTCAGACCTACTTTAAGAGCAGTTTTTAAGTAAAATCATGTTCAAAATCGAATTTCATTATAATTTAAATTATAGTGAGTTTCGCTATGATTTAACAGTAATTTTTAACAATAAATGGTTGCACAAAATAGCTAAAAAATTACACAATTGGTTTCCAAGCAAAAATAAAACAATTGGTTTTCAAAAAATAACGTTTATGTTACGGACCCTAAAAATACAAATCTCTAGTAAAGAACCTCCTTAAATAATTTGTAACTTTTTTTAGTGAAAAAGTATAAATTTTCCATATCAAATGTTGAAAATTGGAAACTACTTTTGACAGATGATTGACTGTTGAGATAGAAATCTCAATAAAATATGTGAAGTTCAATCTGTGTAAAATTTGATGATGGTTTAGGGAGGTCTTCAAATCCCTCTTTTTTTGGAAAATTATTTACATAATTATATAAAATGTACTAAAAAATAATTATTAATTTCAACTCTCAAAGTTTTGTTAGTTAATTTCAGTTTAAAAACAAGTGTCTTGAAAGAAGATGTTTACATGTTTTAAATCTTTTATAAAATGCGCAAAATGTTGTGCGCAGCCAATGAAAGATCCAAACCTCTTATTCCAAGACACTTGTTTCAACAGCGTTCTTTAGCAAAATAATCCCTAAATAAGTGAATCAAACTATTCATCAAAATCTAATTTTTTTAAATACTACATTTTTTGTGTCCGAATGAATAGATTTAAACCTGAATAGAAATTTCTTTGAAAGAAATTTCGATATATTCCAAATAAATAGAGGATCGAAGTTCAGAACTGTAGCACAATTAATTTGAAACAACAATCCTGAATTGTCGAATCCTCAATCAAAGGGATGTTTGTTCCAATCGTCTGAACCGCCAAAAACTCATCCACGATCATGACTTTGTTTTCAAATGTATCTATAAATTGTACAAGTTTTGTTATTTGCCGCAGAACTCACGAGAGTCGATGAATGTAAATGAAACACCGTCGAAATGAGGAATCGATAAATCGACGTACAAACTAGGTAAACAGTATGCAACATTTCTATATTCGCAAAAGAAATAATCACGCGAGTGCTATATTACTGAATTTGAATTTCATAATAACAACAAATAATTAACACATGCATAGATCTGTGATTTTATTCATTTACAGCAACTATTATTTATCAATCAGAGAAAGAAAAAAAGAGAGAGAGAGAGATAAAAAATTACGTTGCTAGCAGTCGTTTTGAGAACCAATAAATATCGTAAAGACTAACAAATGAATACAAATCACAGTTATTAATTGCGAAATCAAACGTCAATTATAAGTGACTCTAATTGCGAAATTCTACGAGCTATGAAATTATTCCAACATTTTATCATTGATTAATTGAAATTATTTGATTTGTGTCTTATATTTGATTAATATACTTCACAAGATTCACTGTATTATATCAAAATTTATCATTTTATTATAAATATTATAAACTCAAAGTTCATAATTATTATTGCAAGTATTGCAATTATTTTTTAATTTATTTTTTTTTTAAATTTGTTCAACCTTTAGAGATTTTATAGTTATAGAAAAATCATCAAAAATTTATCATCAATCCTTAAAATATATTTCTAAATAATTATTTTTTGGTACTTTTTATTTTTATTTTTTTCAAGGATTGATTGTTTCAAGTTTGAATTTATTATAATTGTATCATCAATTTTATATTATTTTTATCAATTATTGAAATTCATTGCATATGAAACATAATATAAGTTTTTATTTATGAAAGCGTAGTCCCTTTGATTGTTGTTGCATATTTAATAATACAGGGTCTTTTTTATTAAATTAAAAAACTTCCTACTGATTTTTTTAATGTAACATTTCGACTTTTCACTTCAGTTACATACAAGAACTTTACTATGAAATGTATGACACTCATGTTTATAGTTACATGATAAGTGTGAATAAAAGTTACTCGTTAGTACTTGTATCATATTACTTAACCCAGGCTTCTGTCATAAGATAACGACTCTAATTGATATTAATAATTGACATTTTTTGGTAAATAATGTATTACCATTGAAGTGAATAATTTTTTACTCATCTATATACTGTGCTAATTAATTTTAGAAAATGTTGTTTCTAAAATTTAACTACAATTTAAATAAAATTAATGTATAGATTTTACCTTTAATTGCAGCATCAATTGTTTCTTGTGCCATAGCTCTGTAAGTAGTCCATTTTCCACCAGCAATTGTAATAAGGTTTGTTGGACTGACATGAACAATGTGGTTACGCGCTAAAGACTGAGTATTAGGTTTATTAGGATCGGAAACAAGTGGCCTGATACCACTCCATGCAGATAATACATCACCGCGACGAACTTCTACGTCAGGGTTCAAATAGTTTTTGACTTCTTGCAGGATGAACATAATTTCGTCTTCAGTTGGCTTAGGATTATGGGTAACTTGACAAGGAAGATCGGTTGTACCAGCAATCGTATGTTTTTGCCAAGGTAAAAAGAATATGACACGTCCATCACTTGTTGCTGGATCCAACATTCCCATTTGGTCTGGACTGAAAATATAAATGTTAAAACAAGTTATTAATTTACACCTTTTGAAAATAACAATAAATTGTTAATGTGATTGTGAAGCGTGAATTCACTCATTAATGTATAATAGTTTTTATAGATACAATGGTATTTTCATCGCTTTTAAATATAACAATAATAATAATTTAAAACGATATACCTATAATAGCCTGGTAGTACTATATGAACACCTGAAGAAGGGGAGCAAATTTCCTTAATAGTTTCATCATCCATTTTTCGTATGGAATCCGTAAATGGCCCAGTGGCATTTATAATAGCTTTTGCTTTAACATTCCATTCTTCTCCTGTTATTTCATCTTTAACTCTGGCACCTTTAAGTACTCTTTTTCCATCCTATAATGATATTTCAGTTGTAAAGAGTTTTAATATAATAATAATAATAATAATAATAATAATAATAATAATAATAACAGATCATGTTTTTATTAATAATTTTCATTATTTCGTCACTTCAGGATTGTTTTGTCTTAATTTTAAAATTAAAAAAAAGCGATGTTATTAATACTTATATTCCAAAAAGAATTTCGGAATCGAATCCGAAAATTATAAATCGAAAAATTATAGTTTATTTTTGTGCTGCCAAAACACCAAAACGCTCTTTTGCCCTGTTTTTTTTTTTCTCACTATTTTTTCTCTGATAAACATAGAATATAGAATAGAGCTCTGGTTATTTTTTTGTTAATAAATGAAAACTATAATTTTTATTTCAAAATTAAGTGAAGTCTATACAATAGTGCCCTAACCACGACTTGGACACCACCATAAGAGGATACATCAGACATGATTCCCAACAATTAGAGACGTTTGTATTCATATATTCTATTTATAAAGTATAAAATTTCTAGATAAATCATATGTTTTCTTAGTATTGGAAGAATATATGTTATCTATATAATTAGACTAAAATTGTTAGCTGTCTTAATTTTTGTGTAAAATATGACTTTAATTCTGTCTTTAAAACAAAGTCTTTATTTTTATATTATGTATAAAAAGTGACAAAATCGACATATAATCAATAATTGTGCATATACATATTCAAAATATTTTTATTTAAATAACTGCAAATGTCGACAATTATGTGTGATATATCTTCTTAATATAATATTTCATAATCAAACTGTCATAGTACAAGATTTTTGTCAGATGATATATATATATATTTTTGATATTTACTAAATAAAAATACCAACTATAATTGTCATTCATTTAAAATTAGACATAGGTTGAATGATATTTTTACATATAATTTAAAATTTAAATCGTAGAAAATAATATTATTTAAATGAATGTATATAACTAATTATTTTGTGAATCTAATGAAATAAATGTTACATTTTTTATATATAAATTTAAAATTATATATCTAAAAAAAATTATATTAAACATACCATTTCAGTAAAATATGGTAAAGCTCCACAATGATCCAAATGAAAATGTGAAATAATAACACAGTCAATATAATTAGTAGCTGGACCTTCAGGAACAATATAACTGAAATCTGGAAATCTTCTTTCGTCATTAAAACCCATATGCATACCACAATCAAGCATAATGTTTTTTCCTCCCATAGATACTATAATGCAACTTCTGCCAACATCCTGACCCGCTCCAAGAGGGGTTACTTTTATATCTGGCATCGTAGTAGTTAATAAAAAAGTGTATAAGAATACAACTCTCTTTTAATAATATTTTTCATTCATTTACCATTTGACAAATCAAATTTTCATTTGTGAAAAATTCATAAATTTAAAGTAGCAGAAATTGCGACTGTTTGTAACAATGAGGTTATGTTTACATAAGCCATCATTATATCAATATTTGAAGTTGTGAACGATCAGGCTAATAATTACATCAAGTTAAATATTATTTAGGTATATATTATTATTTTATCTAAACACTATTCTTCATTGAAGATTATTTGTAAATAAAAAATTAAAAACAAATTTGGCAGCAAATCGAAGAAACTTTAAAGTTTGAATGTCAAAATTTTCACATGTGAACACTGCATAAAAATGTTAATTGCAGAAAATTATGAAAATTAATCAACTAAAAATGTTGAACGACGCAAACTTTTGCATCTTATCTGGATAAATTGATTATGATAAGCCTTTATGGTCTATGCATTAACATTACGAAACCTTTAAAATCAGGCATGAACCATGAAACGTAAATAACTCAGACGTCTCAGACACCAATCAAAAGCTTTCAAATTAAGCATGTGAACTCGACCTAGGGAATTAAAAATTGTGGATTCTTGTGAATT